>JAXCGZ010006357.1:0-15000 GCA_037179515.1 Halocaridina rubra | reverse complement strand
GCCTGTGGGGGGGGGGGGAAACAACTCGCATTACACAGATATAAGTAGTAATTTACTGCACAAATTTTTAACAATTTGCTTTACCTTTGGACACTACAATTATTACAACACTTAAGCTGATTATTATCTTAGCTTCAGCGTCATGCAAAATCTACTTATTATGAACTTTGAAAGCTTCAATAGTATAGAATTACATTTTCTGTAGCCAAAACTAAAGCAAAAAGAAGTGCACAGCTATGGCAATGCGTTTCATTTCTAAAGTTGCTTTTACTTAAATAACTGTCTTTTCAATAATAAAGTACTGTTTTTGTCACAATTAGTCCCCATGCGAATGGGGGTGGACATAGACATGGGTAGGAACTGGGAATTAGGGATGGATGCCTTCTCCTAACGCCCCGCGGTAGGTTCGAGCCCACGTTGGTCGCTTCTCGACTCGCGTGCTCTGCCACTGAGCTATGGCGGCCCCCTGCCTTTCAATATAAGCAGATATATTAAAAAAATTATGTAATATATTTCAAACTTGTCATTTAATATATTAGCTGAAATAGCTGTTCCCTTTATTTATATATATATATATAATATATATATATTATATATATATATATATATATATATATATATATATATATATATATATATATATATATATATATATATATGCCTACAGCTACACTGAATATTCTTGGATATTCATCACACATCTTTTATTATCCTTTTATTATCAACATCTGACAAGTCATTACACTCTCCATCTCTGTTTCTCTTTACTTTATGTATTCTTCGTGCCCAGGCCCGATGGGGGCGGTTTGTTTTATTTTTTTTTTTTTTGCCCGTCCTGGTGTCACAATCATAAAAAGAAAAAAAAAGAAAAGATATATATATATATATATATATATATATATATATATATATATATATATATATTATATATATATATATATATATATATAAAAGTAGACAGCTAATAATAAAATCGCTTTGATCATGTAAAAGAGCAATTGATAAATAAAAACGAAAAAGTCATCTGTAAAAAAGGTTTTAAGAGTAAGTACTTGTTAAATTGATGTAAAATAACTCAAGAGACTATAAAAATCAATCCAGAAATTTAAAAATTCGTCTTTAATGGAAAAGCTGCGTTGCTCAAATTTCAACACAACACTACCGTTTGTTAATTTTTTTTTACAGGTGTTATCGTTACTAATGAGTTAACGATTGCCATTAAAGAGAACATCTTTTTAAAACTACCTCCTAAATATGGTTTTAAGGAGCATAACTTCTTGTAACTACCTCCTAAGTTATAGTTTTTTAGGAGCATAACTTTAAAAAAAATAACTCTTAATTATAGCTTTTTTAGGAGAATAACTTTTTAAAACTACCTCTTACTTATAGTTTTTTAGAAGCATAAATTTTTAAAACTACCTCCTAACTTCAGTTTTTTTTTTAGAAGCATAACTTTTTGAAACTACCTCCTAACTATAGTTATTAGGAATATACCCTTTTGAGTACCTCCTAATTATAGTTTTTTGGAGCACATCTTTTTGAAACTCCCTCCAAACTATAGTTTTTTTTTTTAATATTTTCTTGACTACCTCCTAATTATAGTTTCTTTGAAGAATAACTTTTTGAAACTATCTCCTTACTATAGATGTTTTAAGAGCATAACATTTTGAAACTACCTCCAAACTATAGATTTTTCAGAGAATAATTTTCTGAAACTAGAGACTTCTTATTCGACTGCATGACCAGAGCGATGGTAAATTCCAGTAATAAAAACAAAATACTCTTAAAATTCAATAAAACATTAAAGCATTTATCCATTAAAAACCATCAAAGTATAAAACAAAAAATGAAATTTGAAGTTGCAAAAAACATTTACTACACAGCCAGTCAATTACCAATAAAGATGTTTTTATGGCGTGATGCTTAATTACTATCAGATAAAAATACTTCAGCGAGCATAAAAACGCTAAAAATCGATTGCAAAAAATTCCAACTCATACTACGTCTCTCTCTCTCTCTCTCTCTCTCTCTCCTCTCTCTCTCTCTCTCTCTCTCCTCTCTCTCTCTCTCTCGTTACATATTTCCAGCCATTTCCTGTAACTCAAAATTCTCATCAGATATTTAAGAATGTAGTCCAAACAGATCTTAGAACAATAAACTTCAAATTTATATACAAAAGCAGACGTAAAATAAAAATTAATGTACATAAACAGATGTAAAATGGGGACACACGTTACAAAAATGCTGTCCATCAATGGACGTAATTAGGCCAGAAAGTACAAACGAAAATATCTATAAAATAGACGCAAAATTTACAACAATGTGTTCAAAAAAGCGAAAAAAAAAAACCTAAGAGCAAAAGTTATCGTCATTGCATCCTAAATATGCATCCCAAAAGTGGGACTCGAACTACAAACATCGTTTCAGAAAAGTAAGCAAATACTTGGTCACAAGCTACAATGTGTACGGAGTGTCCAAAAAGTATATAAGATTTGGACATAAATAACGACACAAGGTGTCCGAAAACCAACAAAGACACTGGGCAAAGCCAATAGTGTGTATGAGAAATAGACCCAAAATTATAGAACACAGTCCAAATTCACACCCATAAATTTGAAGAAACATGGTGTCCATGTGTCGAACACCATAATTTCTTGTAAAAATTCTACATCTCTACTTGACATAGTCTAAAAATGATCCGGTTTTACGTCACGGAATCCCTTTTCTAGTAAGGGCTAGGATGATGTCTACTTTCGGAGGACTTAACTTTGGGCAGTCAAAATAGTTTCTCTGGTTTAATGAAAAATTCTTGTTAATAACCATTTGTCATTATAACTATGGACTACCTCACACACGCAATGATAAATGTCTCAGCTATTAATGTAGAATTTCATGCATAGATATTTATATAAATTTTTTAAGCAACGTAGTCTAGTTTCACAATATTAATCGCTGTGTTTTTAGTAGTGCAATTTATTAGCCTTGTCAGACATATTCCATAAGTATAAACAATTTCGCCATTTATTAACATTCTACCTCCTACTCAATAATAATAATAATAATAATAATAATAATAATAATAATAATAATAATAATAATAGTACCAGCAGTAGTAGCAAAAATGAAACAATGTATGCCACATTTTCACTAAAAACAATTTCTCCTATGCAAAATGTGTTCGATTAATGAGCAAAAAATGATTAAAGTCAATATCCTCAAAAAACTTAAAAAAAAAAACTTGTGGGGAAAATAAGCTTCAGGTTGAAAATCACAGTTGTGACCGAACGATCTGGGGCAAAAATTTCCACGAGTTTCGGCTGGAAGCAATTATTTCATTTTGGTGCCATGCTTGAAGAAGAAGAAGAAGAAGAAGAAGAAGAAGGAAGAAGAAAATCCCAACAGGTGCAATAGTAGTAAATATGTTATATTCGAGAGTATTTCCTCTATCCATTGGACATATCAAATTTTGATCCTGTACTTGATCTTCAGAGCGTATCATAAGCACAATAATATATTATGAATGAAGTAAATGTCAGAATGAGTTACTGATTTTATTATTATTATTATTATTATTATTATTTTTATTATTGAGATGCAGTTTTGAATGCATGTCATTTTTTTTTGTGGGGCTTGCATTCAATGTAACATATGTTGGTTTGATAAATTATATGTTTGTCTCAATAAATGCAATTCACGATCTACTAACACGATTTCCAGTTGCGATTCGCCGATTTAAAAATCACACACACACACACGAACATGAAAAAAAATAAAGTTAAGAAAGTCAAGAAAAACTACCACTGTTCATTCATTATTACTCCAGGTTTTCTATTTTTCTACTGGAGTGTCGGCCAAGTATACCGCCTTCGTGTACCCCTACATCAGGAAAGTTGATTAAATAAGGCGGAGCGGGGGGACAGAGGATCCTCTCCCATGTCTTTACCTCCCGCAATGAGTCAAGGATTTGCTCTGACTTGGCCACTCCTCTTAGAAGGGAATAATAGTCCTTGTATAAAGATATAGCAAGATTCATTTTTGATCGACTGAATAAGACATACGTAATTTCATGATATATCTCTGATAATTTCGTTTACAGTTAATACGAATCAAAAATTATTTAAACACCGAAATAGGCTATCAGCCTAGTTTATATTTGAAATACAGTCTAAAGCATTATTACATCGCATAGGCCTATGGTGTGAAAAACTGACAAATATCTAAATCAGGCCTATGCCTTGAATAATAATAATGAGAGAAGAGAAATAACTGGGAAAATTTGTTGAATGAACAAGAAGGTAACACTGTAGTGGAATAGTGTATTTTCTTTCTTTATTTGGAGTGTTGTAGTGGTATATGTCTTCTTTATTTATATATTAATGTATTTATTAATTGATATATATATTTTCACTTTATTTATTAATAATTTTGTTGTTGTTGTAAAGTGATCCCTTAATTTTGCTTCTTGTTGTCATAACGAACTGTACATTGTTTTGGTTTTCTGTTTTATGGTAACACTGACTCTGTATTGCCGCCTTTTTCGTGTAGTGTGATACTTTTGGTCTGTTCATTTTCGATACATAAAGTTGCTTGAAAAGTGATCACTTGTGCCTAATTCAATACCTTAAATGATATTGTGGTAATCTTGATATCTTGTTAGACAGAACTATAACACCATGTGGGAGTAAGCTATGGTTTCCCTATTGGACAAAGTCTGTCTGCTCACCTGCAGCTGGAGTTTGTGGTTAATAACTACTTAAAAATATTGTAACGTTCCTGTGCACATACACTATTATTATTATTATTATTATTATTATTATTATTATTATTATTATTATTATTATTATTGTCAAATACGGCTTAGTCATATTTTCATACTCTAAAATTTTAAAAAGCTAAACCAAAATAAAATAAAAGGAAATAAGTAACTTGAAACATACAAACAAACAGACCAACAAACTATAAATAAGTAACATAATTTAAATGAATAATCCAAGTATAATTTACTGAGGGTTGAAAATATATAGCAATGAGCCTGTTCGGTTTACCATTGAATTCGGCAATAGTGATTCAGTAAAGAAACAACATTACCACGACGACATATGCAATAAAAGGTTAGAAGGGCGTCCGTGACGTAAAAACCGGAACAATTTCCGACGTATTGGCGAATATTGTCTTCTTTAAAGCAGCCACCACCTCAAGCAGAAAGACATAAATCATGATAATTTGACCACAAAAACCTCAATTTAATACTATATAATATGATCTCGACGAATAAACGAGGCGACTTCAAGGAATAAAACGTGATTGTGGTTACAGGAAATCAAATCAAATCAGGAAATCATTGGTTTTAAAAAGGATATCATAGAACTCTTATACTCGCAGACAAAAGATCATAATGTGTTCAATTAAGGAATATATATATATATACACACACACGTTGAGACTATCCTATTTTTTATGAGCTAAAGACGGGCATATTTTTGCCCTAATTATAGCTTGATTTCATGACGATTGTTCCACCGATGATGCTACACATCTATCGAATGGTATGGTCACTGGCCATGCTGTTAAGGACAGGACATTCTACAATACGGCGGCGAAGAAAAGCCTTACGAGCAGCAGCCTTGGCAGATAAAATTCGGTATTTTCTAATTACGAATTATTATTATTATTATTATTATTATCATTATTATTATGGGATGAACACAACCACAAAACGGCAACATCAACATTATTATTATTATTATTATAAGCCTTAATTCCTTTACACTAATTATATGACCAAATAACTGCAAAATCAGCTACCTGAAAAGTTATTTTAAAACTTAAATATTTTCCTGAATAAAATTATATTTATTCCCGTTTCACGGGGGACATTTATATTTAACGAGGGAAAACGAGGCAAACTTGATGACGTAAGCAAATTGGCTGATTAAAGAATAGAGTCTGGGAAAATGATAATGGAGATAATGAAAGATGATGAATATCATTATTTTGGAAACATGTAAGATAGGAAGAAAGTAGAAGGTTGGCCGGTAAAAGATAGCGAAGATTACTAGTACTGCTACTCCTACTGCTGCTGTTACCCAACAGTTGATAAGCTGATGTGTCATTATTCCGATTATCAAAGGCAGCAGAATTAGTTTAACGGAGTCTAGCAACCACTGACCGGTTATGCAGTCATCAGAGTGTATAATTAATATTTTTGATACACAATATTATATCAGAAATTTTGTTTCTTAGCAATAGGCAGCTTAACTTTAGCCCTGGTGTGTCAAGAACTGATGTGTTTTTTTGTTGAAGGACGTCTCGTATGAATACTTAAAATGCAGGATATCAGGATTGCAATATTTGTTGACTTATCAAAGGTGTTTGATACAGTTAACCACCTATTATTAGATGAGAGACGGTTATACAGCTGTTTCACTTGATGTGTTTTTGACTACTGTCTTACCTAATAAATATATCAACAAATGTACTTTGGAAAGATTTCTCAAGCAGGAACTATGATTGGGAGGTGGAGCGGGACAAGGGGGCATTTTAAACCTTTTCTTTTTATAAAATTTTTGCATAGATTCAGTAATCAGTGAGGATCCTTCCATGAACGCTGGCTGCACTATAGGCTCAACAAGACAGCATGTTACTGAATACACAGATGATGTTGTTGTGGTCAGTAGTTCAGAGTCAGAATTGGAGGTCCTTTATATCACAACGAGCAAACTGCTCAGTAAGCACAGGCTTAAAATTAGCAAGGGCAAAACTAAATGTATGTTTTTCAGCTGGATTTCTCTACAAAACAGAGGTCCTTATGTCAAATTTAGGGATAACTTATTAGATGTAGCTGACTATAAGTACTTACACCTTGTTGTTGACAGTAGTTTGCATAAGCAAAAAGATGTAAAACTATGATTGACCAAATTCCATTCACGTGTCTTCTGTTCCGAGAAACTTCACACATCGTAAAACTGAGATCCTTTTATTCTTAATCAAACTGCATTGTATGCCAGCATATGATTTGTGCCTTTGAAATTATAAAGGAACTTTTAGGTCATTTTTGTAACATGTTCTTGAATTGATAATTGGAGTTCCTATGTATGCATGTAGTCATGTCATTGCTGACATATGTCAGCAACTGTACATCAACACTGAATATTCTTGAATATTCGTTTCACACCTCTTATTATCCCTTCACATCTGACAAGTCATTACACTCCATCTCTGTTTCTCTTTATGTATTCTTCGTGCCCAGGCCCGAAAAGGGCTGTTTTATTTTATCTTTTTTTTTTTTTTTTTTTTTGGCCCGTCCTGGTGTCACAATCATAAAAAGAATAAAAAATCTTTCACATCACAAAGGCTTACTTCAAGCTAAGAGCAATAAAAGTCTCATTATTCAATAGGAAGCATAAAAAGAAAAATTTGAATTTACCGTTCCTAAATAGTGAATATTTTTCCTTAAGCAGTAAGACGAGAGTTTAAAAGTGACGATAATGTGGACTGTTGGAAATTTTATATTAATGCCCTTATAGACACGGGTTTCCTGGAAGCAAAAACAAAACCCTATAGAAAGTGTCTTTGCTTTGAAATAAAAAAAAAAGTGGTTAATGATGATTCATTATTACTTAGAGAATAGTTTCCTTTTTCGGTATTATTTTTTAGAGAATATTATCGTGATTGTAGAGTTTTTTCATTTTTGTGAATATTTTTCCTTAAGCAGTAAGACGAGAGTTTAAAAGTGACTATAATGTGGACTGTTGGAAATCTGATATTAATGCCCTTATAGACACGGGTTTCCTGACAGCAAAAACAAAACCATATAGAAAGTGTCTTTGCTTTGGAATAAAAAAAAAGTTGTTAATAATGATGCATTATTATTTACAGAATAGTTTCCTTTTTCGGTGTTATTTTTTTTTAGAGAATATTATCGTGATTGCAGAGTTGTTGTTTTTTTTTCATTTTTGTGAATCTCAGTCACGAAGCATATTGTAACACATTAAGGCCTGATTTCTTAAACAGTGTAAACCTAGGATACCATATTGTTAGCTAGCTAGACAAACACAAATGGATTTCATAAACGCAGCTGACACGGTTCTGTGTATGGCTAGGATCCCTATATCTTGAACAGTGTAAACCTAGGATACCATATTGTTAGTTAGCTAGACGCACACAAATATATTTCATAAACGCATCTGACGCGGTTCTGTGTATGGATCCCGTACGGGATCCTAGCTCCTAGCCATACACAGAACCGCGTCAGATGCGTTTATGAAATCCATTTGTGTGTGTCTAGCTAACTAACAATATGGTATCCTAGGTTTACACTGTTCAAGAAATTGGGTCGTAATGTATTTAATCTCTAGATGACTCAATACTTTAACTCTTTGTTGTTGAGTATGTTTTGTCTATATGAAATTAAGATGACTAATTGCTTGACTACTACTACTATTACACTACTACGCTGTTATTATTATTACTATTATTATTACTACTACTACTACTATTATTGCTACTATTACTACTATCTATCTTTAAAAAAAAATTTAATCGCCTCATCCCGGCTTCAAAATGTTGTCAGTAAGACTACTCATGATCAAAACGTTTCTAAGGAGTATATATAAATAAGCTAGGAGTGAACAATATTTGGAGTTCTTACTAAGGCAAGTGATACTACTATAACTATTAAAATATGCAAGTTACCGCTTCGTCCCAGCTCGATAACTTATCAGCATGACTATGTGTCATTAAACTTCTTGTAACGGTTCTTAAGCACAGTGAACGATCTTATGAAATTTTACTGCTTTCATTTAAAAAAAAAAAAAAAAAAAAAAAAAAAAAGGAACCGCCCCACATGAAAAGGTTATCTTTAGGACCATTCATCACTGAGGGAAAGATTCTAAAATAATGAACAATCTATCCACAGCCAAAAAATAATAATAATAATAATAGTAATAATAATAATAATAATAATAATAATAATAATAATAATAATAATGGAGAAAGGCCAGAAATAAACAAAAATCATTCAAAATTCTGTAACTTTCGTAATCACAGCAAATACTACAAAAATGAATTCAAGTGGAAAGAGAGAGAGAGATTATTTTTTATTTTATTAATTTATTGCGCCAAGGCGTCAGACATTACATGAATTCATACAAATAGAGAGAGAGAGAGAGAGAGAGAGAGAATGAATTTATAGCAGAGCGTGAGTTAATTTTGCACTTGCGCTGAAATATTGACCAAGGTCTGTGAACTTCCATTAAAGAAAACACTTCGTGTCAAGAAATGATGTGAAAAAAAATTCTCTCCGATTTATGGCAAAAGATGTCCAATGAAGCGTGAGAGAAGCAGCAATTGGGTTGGGAAAATCGAAAGTGTCTTAAAAAAAAGAAAGTTTTAGTACTTTGTACTTGCCCTTGTCGAAGCCTGAGCTACGCTGACGTATATCTACCACTGATCTAACGTATTTAATGAAATGCCAAACCCTTAACTTTCACAGTTAAGTAATTACTAAAGAACTCTGTATCCTCCAAGTTCTAGCTCAGGGGATGCTATAAAAATCCGTTCTAATGCAGAACTCAGAACCTTAGAAACCATTAGTTAAAAAAAAATCCCTTTAGTACTATGTAACAGAACCGACCTCCGGACTACTTTTGTATTAAGTGAAACCCTTTACTTAGAACTAAAATTTACTCTATTTGCGAAAAGGCAAAATAGTCCAACGACTATGTACACGTGAGCAAAGATGAATACTTCCTTCTTCTTCTTCCCTTTCGTAAAAAGGAATGTAAAAGAAAATAATAACAAGGAAGTATATGAATCACAAACCATGAATATTTGCCGTTCTGTGATCTAGCAGATGTAACGCTCGGCTTTCTATGAAAATTAGTACCAAATCGCAGATTCCCGTTTAGACAAATCCCAAAAATGCCGACTAGCATTCAAGTCACTGTCACTATCAACCACCTAACTTAACCTAACCCAAATCAATCCCTCCAATCACCTGTGTGTACTCTACTAATAGTAAACTTAGAATATTAGGTGTCGGGAATATGGGAGTCGGAAAACTGGACTCGGCAAATTGGGAATCGGCAAACTGGAATGCTACTTCTATGGAACCAAATAGGCAAGACACTTCGAGTCAGTGAAAGATTTCATCGACTACTCTTCGATCTTAATAAATTAAATTAAGGGAGTTTATTAATCAACCAATACGACGTGGAATGACAGAATATAAAATAAAAACCTGACAATCGCACATCCCATAATATAAAACTCAAAATATGGATTAAATTAAAATCTATTTTGGTTTCGAAATATCGCCCAAAACGCATTTCGCGCTATAGTGGAATATGACGCAACTAGTGAAAAACGCGAATAATATATATTCAATAAATGTCACTTTTCATCTTTATTAATGATAGTAACTCAGTAACTGTCACTTTTCACCTTTATTAATGATAGTAACTCACGAATGACACAACAGAATGTCCAAAAAGACTGGCAAAAGGTGGCGAGAACTGCATTTACGTAAATTGCGAGGCAAAAGGGGACTCGTAACTGCCGGTTATGTTTGCGAAACGGTGGTAAATGAAAAGCAAGAGTGACTGACCACGTGTTTAAGAAATGACAAAAGAGTTTCCTTATGATGCAAGAAGGAAAATAATACTAGATCATTATTTCACCTGGTGTGCAAAAGCACAGTTATATTCACTCGCACGTGAAATGGGTCCACTAAGAACAGATTCCTATCATTAACAAGTACAACACTAACGGACAGCGCATGGAGGACAAACTATAATAACATGGGTCAAATAACAAAGAAACTCTAGCGAAACCGGTCATAAAACTACACATGACTATTACTAGTCTTAGACTAAGAGAAACCCATGACTAATTTTAACACCCCATTGCTAGCATGAGTCGTTACTGATTGGCTTTTTACACGTCCCTCCTAATCCCCATTCGAATGCGGGTGGACACAGCTTGGAGCTGGGAAAAATAAAGGCTAGATGCTTTTTCTAACGACCCGCAGTGGGGTTTGAACATAGGTATGTCAATTCCCGAGTCGTAAATTAACCACTGCGCTTTTTCAATTCCCCCATTTCTTGTACGTGCATGTAATAATATAAATTTGTATCTCTATTTAGAGTTTTTCTTGTAAGTGCACCTGTTCACGCACTAGTCAATTGCTCAACTCCAATGAATAACTAAATATTGTTCCAAGGGACTCATTCCTTAAATGAAGAACCGTCCACATGTAACCAGTACTCTACTTCAACTAGAAGGACAAAAGTTTTATTCTAGGGACTCGTATTCTTCTTGCAAATGATTGTTCACATACAACTATTATTGAATCTTGTCCAGTGATAAGCTTAACTCCACTGATTAAAATCTTTTAGTGCATGAGTGTTCATATACAAATATTACTTAACCTCATCTGAATGCAATTACAGTTTCATTCAGGACACTTGATTCTTTTTGTGGATGCCTGTTCATATACAATGAATACTGAACCTAAATTGAATGAAATGAAAGCTTGAGTCTGGAACCTTGTTTTTTGAATGAATGTTCATATAAAACGAGTACTGAGCCTCATCTGATTATAACTAAAGCTTGATTCTGTGGATTTCTTATTTCACTTTGCAAATGATCAGTCACAACTATTACTGAACCTTATCTGAAAAAAAAATGATTATAAGGTAACTACCTCTCTATATACAACCGGTTCTTGGCCTAACCCATATAAAATAATATAAAGTTACATTTCTTGTAAAATGAATTTGTAAGGCTCCCATACAATGCTGCCATTACTACCACCTGGGGGGGAAGTCATAGAATAAAATTTAAGGGAATATAAGTGTTTTTGGACAAGATTTAAAGTATATTAGAGGGCCATTGAAACATACGTCTTTGAGATGTCCTCTGGCCACCTTCGACTTTGCAATATTTAGTAAAGTAAAAGTAGAGAGAGAGAGAGAGAGAGAGAGAGAGAGAGAGAGAGAGAGAGAGAGAGAGAGAGAGAGAGAAATCTATACGTGCAATGGGATGTTAATACTGCAAATAATGCTTGGTTTTCAAGATAGACAGACAGACAGATAGAGAGAAATTCCCACTTTCTTTCAAAATTTTAAAAACGTCGAAATCACGACACTTAAGTGCTCAGGTTAAGTATATAATCACGGCGTAAAATCCCCTTCAGTGAAAGTTGGCGGAAATTCGCTCGAATAACAATATGTCGTCGTCCCTACGGGGACGCATGGGGAAAGCAATACAAATACATATAAGCTCCCCATTACATTTATCGGGGAAGGGGGCCACCGTGGCCGAGTGGTAATTCTCGCGACTTGGATTCGTAAGATTGAGGATTCGAGGCCCGCCACGGCCTGAGGTTAGAAAGGGCATTCAGTCATGGTAACGGTCGCACGTGTCAACACCAAAATCCACCGCAAAAGTACCAGCCAGCCCTTAATAGCAAAGAGAGTCTGTGACGTAAAACCGATCACATCTCATTCATCGGAGAAGGGGATTCGGTATCGGGATGGTCATATATCACTATCAACATCATTATCACCTTAAACGCCGTGGGACGCAATAGGCCTCTTGGAAATTCTTCCAATCATTTCATCCAGCCAATGAGTATTAATAGTGGCATATTTACGTCAAATATGTCCATGAAAATTTCACTTAACCTATCGGGGGAATGGATCGCGCCCCGTCACGGACTGAGGTTAGTAAGGGCATACACTCAGGGTAACGATTATATCTGCCAAAACAAGTCCTTCGTAAGAAGGCAACAGTCCTAGCCCTTAGTAGAAAAGGGAGTTCGTGACGTAAAACCGAATCCTTATCGGGGGAATGGCTTCGGTATTGGGATGGTCATACATATAGGAACTCAACCACTTACCGGAGAAGGGATTCGGTATCGGGGTGTTCATACACATGGCCAGGAACTCTCACTAAATTTATCGGGGTGATCATACACATAACTAGGAATATCCACTACATTTAACGGGAGAAGGGATTCGGTATCGGGGCGGTAATGCACATAAATAGGATCTCTCAATACTTTTATCGGGGAAGGGATTCAGTATCGGGGTGGTCAGATACACATAGCCAGGAACTCTCACTACATATATCGGAGAAAAAGGATTCGGTATCGGGGTGATTATACACATATGAATTCTCATCACATTTATCGGGGTGGTTATACACATAGCCAAAAAGTACCACCACATTTATCACCCTAGGTGATTCGATCTTTTCTTTGTACTTTGTGAAGGAAATTGCTATCAGGGTGTGGAGGATAATTTCTCGAAATTCTTAAATATTCCCAGATAAGGATTTGACTACATAATAATAATAATAATAATAATAATAATAATAATTATTATTATTATTATTACTATAGCAAAACAACTAAACTGTACAATGGAGTTTTATTATTTTTTCTTCTATTCGCAGGAGACTATTGGGACTCAACCAAAAGGATGGCGGGGCAGGAGGGGGAATGGACTCCTGCACCCGTGAGGACATGGCCACAATTACTACCTTTCCTTCTGTTACTTCGTCTGTATTTACTCTTCCTCCATGCAGAAGCCCTCAACATGGAAACTTGTGATGGCAAGCCACATCAAGTGACACTCAACCCTCAAGCTGAAGTCTATTTAGGTAAGGAACAAGAGTGTGGTTTCTATATATATATATATATATATATATATATATATATATATATATATATATATATATATATATATATATATATATATATATATACATGCGCTGTGGTGGCGGGCACAGCATCGCAGAATAGTCCCAACGTATTCCCTACGTTGCGTAAGAGGAGACTAAAAGTGGACGGGGCGAGGGGACTAGGAATTCCCCCCTTGTATTTACTTCCTGCGAGACGTCGAAGAGGGGAGGGAGTAGAGGGGAGAATAACTTTTCCCCAAACTCTAGTTTTAGGGTGTCTAAATGTGCGTGGTTGAAGTACGATACAGAGCAAAAGATGTGAGATTGGATATATGTTTGGTAGGAGGAGGATGGATGTACTGGCATTGTGTGAGACGAAGATGAAAGGAAAAGGAGAAGTGGCATTTGGTGATGTGACAGGTAGGGTGTGTGGGGTTGCGCAATGCATGTATAAAACAAGAAACAAATATGTTAGCTAACTGCCAAGTTGGGGTGAGAAAGCATTCAACTGAATGAATTTTGTTCATTTTACTTTTTCTTCTCAAAGTTCTCTGTCTCTCTCTCTCTTATATATATATATATATATATATATATATATATATATATATATATATATATATTGTCTTATGACTTCCGGAGCGGAAACGGTTGGTCGAGGGCATGGATATTTTATTACAATGTTTGTAGAAAGTGCCAAGGAAATATATGACCGGAACCGTGAGACTTATGGACCTGGCATCGAGGAGGGCGAGAAAGGACAGGAAGTTAGCCATTTCCTAAACCACAACATACATAAACTTGTGTTTCGTACGAAGGAACCTGCCCAGGAGAAATGCCCAATAACTTCTCCCCGGAAGTAGGAGGGATTCCACTTTGAACCTGGCGCTGATTTGCTAGGATTAGATCTGACTGATTTCATTGGAGAATTGGATGTTAAGCCACGCCCTGCCCCTGGGGGTATTTAAAGAGCCACCCAGGGCAGGGACAGTTAGTTAGATATTGCCAGGGGCACGAATAGATCATAGACTGTGATAGTCATAGGGTGGGGGCCATTGGGCCATTGGGCCATTGGGCCATTGGGCCATTTGAGGCATAGGGGCATTTGAGGCGTCGTCAGTTGTGTTGTACTCTAGAATAAATATAAGTAAAGGATTCACTGCGTGTCCATTCTTACCTTGTACCCTTCAGGCACTAGCATTTATTAACTTGTGACCACGCTACCATAATAATTAAAGTAACTATAAACGTAGGAGGAAAAGCCCTACGGCAGTGGTGTCATTAGAAGGGGATAATCATAAAAAGCCTTACGTCAGT
>JAXCGZ010006356.1:40000-45000 GCA_037179515.1 Halocaridina rubra | reverse complement strand
GGGTGATCTACCATTTCGAAGCCTATGTCACGTAATTTTCCTAGAGTTTCATGTATTGTGTGTGTTTGTGCATTGTCCTTCAAAAACAGGACACCACAGCTCATATTTCCACTGCGCTTCTGCTTCAAAGCCTCATGCTATCCGTCCAACAGAGACATGTATTCAGTGTTGATTGTGCGATCCTTTGGCATGTATTTTATGAGAAGTAGTCAATCTTTGTCTCACAACACTAAAGACAGAATCTTTCCAGCTGACATCTGGGGCCAAAGCTTCTTGGAACGAGGCAAACCGCTATGCTGCCATGCCACTGACTGCTGCTTGGTGTGGGGATCATAGTGATGAAGCTAAGTTTCATCCATGGTGACTAATTAAGCCATAAAATTAGCTTTCCCTGTCGCAAACCCATCCAAAATCACCTTTGATATCGCCACTCTGATGTGCTTCTGATCTGATGTGGATTATGTGGCCAACTCTTTCGCTGGAAATCCCCAGAGACTTAGCTATAACTTTAGCTGAAATCCTCCGCTCCTCGAGAATTATGGTGTGCACAGCGTCGGCTTTGTTTTCTGTGGTTGTGGAAGTTGGTCATCCTGAACAAGGTTCATCTGTGACCTCGAAATAGCCAGTCCGAACCTTGACACCCAGATTTTTACTGTGGAGAATGATGGGCAGTCATCCTTCAAGACTTTTCTCATCTCACCATGATTTTCACATCTCCTTTGCCTTGCAAGACGAGGACCTTCATGACCAAACTTGCTGCAGTTTTACCAAAATCTACTGCATGAGTTGCCATCATGCGTTAAACCTGCTAAAAAGAGAAAAATATATTGTATACCATTATTCTTTTTGCACATCTCCTAAATATCTTTCCTACCTACCCTGCAAAGGAAACAACTTTATCCTTTCACGCTACCATTAAAGCTAGGAGATTTTCAGCACCCCCTTGTATATATGCATACATGTGATTACCTAATTGTGATTACCTAATTGTGTTTACGGGAAAGAGCCCAAAGCTCGTATCTTCCCGTCTCCTGATCGGTTCCATTTTTAGACTTAGTGATACTTATCATACCTGTCCTTAAAACTATGGATTGAGGTAGCATTAACTACCTCCTCGCTTAGCGAATTCCAATTATCAACTACTCTTACACTGAAAAAGTATTTCCTTACATCCTGCAAACAAGTTTTCTTCCGAAGCTTCAAACTATGACCTCTAGTTCTAGAGCCAGCCATATCGAAATATCGATCCCTATCCACTCTATCATAACCATGAAGGAATTTAAAGACTGTCACCATATCCCCCCTTACTCTTCTAGCTTCGAGTGATGGCAAGTCTAATTCCCTCAGCCTCTCATCATAACCGAGATTGCGTATTTCTGGCACCAGTTTCGTGGCATGTCTTTGAACTTTTTCAAGCTTAGCTATGTGCTTTTTCAAGTGCGGATTCCAAAAGGGGGCTGCATATTCGAGTTTTGGCCTCACATAGGTTACATAAATATTTCTGAACATTTCCTTGTCCATGTGCCTGAAGGCTACCCTTACATTTGATAAGAATGCATATGCTGCCCTTACTACGCCATTTATATGTATTTCTGGAGACAAATCTGCCAGTATGTTTACTCCTATGTATGTATGCATGTTGACATGCATGCATGCATGTATGTATGTATGAAGATGCCAATTAGGATTAGTACTGACGTGAGTATCATAATCAATTCTAATACTAAGTAATAGTATATCGTAACATCATCCAATGTAATTTTATTACCTAACTTTGCAGGTACTTTACCTCCTGGATCTCCTGATGGATAACCGGCCGAATAGCAAAACTAAAGATATTTGTATTTTGGGTGCATCTACTCTGCTAATTTTCAACTCAATTATAATTTTCGAATTATTTTTTTTTCATATTGTTCTATTCATGCAAATCATATCACTCTTTGTTGAAAATTGGTGTATTCAGTCCCCCACAACATAAAAAAAAAATCATGCAAATATAAAAAAAAAGAATCTTCACAAGAAGTATCTGCTTGATTGTCCCCTTATATTCAACATGGTTTTCCTTAAGCATATAATATTACACTTGACGATTAATTTTCTTTGTATGTCCACATAAGCGAGCAGTGTTTTACCTTTCTTCTTCATTTTTACAAATATAATGTGTCCTCTTATTTACGTACTTTCACATTAGCCTTACCAAGTATATGATATTTTTTTATTTATGCTTATATTTTGAGCAAAAACATCAATAAATGGTGAGAAAGCCCATCAGTGAAACAATACAGAAAAAATAATGCTATATTTCAGGCCCTTTTCAAGCGTTAATTTTTCTATGTGTTTTTTCACTGGTGGTCTTCCTGAACATATATATATATATATATATATATATATATATATATATATATATATATATATATTATATATATATATATATATATATATATATATATATATAAAAGTTTGCGGAGGAACTGGATTCTGTGCTTTGCCGTCTGTTTCGCTTCATTCTGTCAACCAGTATATATCCTTCTTCTTGGAAGCATGCTCTATTTCAACCTGTTCCTAAGAAGGGTGACCACTCTATTCCTTCAAACTACCCACCTATTGCTTTATATAACTCACTTTTCTCTGATAACCACTCTGGCTTTCGCAAGGCAAGATCCACTGGTGACCTCCTGTCCTATCTCACTCATGCATCGTTATTTTCTCTGAGGAACTATGATGAATCCTTTGTCGTCGCCCTTGATAACTCTAAGGCTTTTGACAGAGTCTGGCACAAGGCTCTGTTGACCAAACTCCCGGCCTATGTCTTTACTCCTTCTCTCTGTTCTCTGATTTCCAGTTTTCATTCTGACGTTTCATATCTGTAGTTGTTGATGGAGCAACATCTAGACTTTTCTCTGTTACCAGTGGTATTTCACAGGGCTCTGTTTTTTCACCCATTCTGTTCCTTCACTTCATCAATGATCTTCTACAATCCTCATCTTCCTCTCTACTTCATGCCCTTGCTGATGATTCTATCCTTCACTTTTCCTCTGCATTTTCTTCACAGTTTTCATCTGCTACTCGTAATCAGTCTTGTATCACTCTTTCTTCTACTCTTAACTCCGATTTGCAGAGGATATTTGAATGGGGCACTCAAATTTTAGTTAAATTCAATGCCTCCTAGACACAGTTTCTGACAATCTCTTTATCTTCTCCTCCTTCTGATAACCATATTGACATCGAAACTAACGAAAATTACCCTCTTAATTCTATTAACATATTAGGAATCCGTTTAGCCTCTAACTTCTATTGGAGGAATCACGTAATCCAGATTTCTAATTCTTTATTTAAAAAATTGGGGTTCTGTTTCGTTTTTGTTATTACTTCTCCTCTTTACAGTTACTTAAAATCTATGAAGGTCTTATCCGTCCCTGCCTAGAATACTGCCCACACATCCGGGGTGCTTCTTCTTATACTTATCTCCTTGATAAGGTTGAATCGAAGACAGGCAGACTCATTAATGATCTTTCTCATTCATCTTATATGGATTCTCTCTCTCTTTGCCGTAAGGTATCATCCCTTTCTCTATTCTATCACTACTACTTCCATTGATGCTCTAATGAGTTAGCGAGTGGCATCCCTCCCCCACTGCCAAAGCTACATGACGCTCACCAAGCTACCTCATCTCACAAGTACTATGTGGAGATTTGTAGCTCGCGGATTGGTCGGTGCGGCGACTGCTTCTTCCCATCTACCTCCAGACTCCGGAACTCTCTTCCTCCTTCTGTCTTTTCCAATCTTTATGACATATCTTCCTTCAAAAAGCAGATGCATCTTAATATCAGGGCCTAATCCTCATTATATCTAGGTCCTCTGAACTTTGTCTATTTTTTTTGTTTGTCGTTTGCCTTTGTGTAATATTGCATTATCTCTGCCTTGTCCTGAACCATTTTCTTTTCCTTCATCTTGGTGTTTTGTTGTGCCTGGGTCTTGATTGATGAGGGCAGTTTTTGCCTGTCCCAGTGTCACACTCATAAAAAAAAATCAGCTTGAAGTGCTCTGATCAGCGAGAGAATTCTAAATAAACGGCAACTCTTCTTGAATTAAAGAGCCAAACATTTGTTTTCAAAATTTCAATATCTCACAAATATTCTTATGGCTAAACAATTATAATCATCAATAACACCTAAAGTGCGGCTAGATGAAAGGATCTATAAGAGAAATTTCTAAATTAATGGTTTTGAGACGCAATGGTATCAACACTGACATAAGTTAAAATTAGTTCCATTTAAGATACCGCCCGTGAGTTGCATCGTCCCTTTGAAACGCAGATACTAACTGCTCCTGAAGGTATCATCAGTGGCACAAGCGACTTCGAGACCGCCCAGTGAGCCTCCTCTTTAGCCCTCACAATGTATCATATGGTCACTAGAACAAAATGAAATAGTGGTTACTCTGTAATGTTTAGTCAATAATGCTTTTGATGTTGGAAGTTGTTTTTTGTTATATTAATGATATATGTTCACAAAATAAAAGTTAGAAGCACTCTGTTATTAATGATTAATTACAGTTATACCCCTGTCATATAGGTTAGGGAGAAAATGTCATTTATATTTTGATTTCCATTATATAATTTGCGCAGGAGTGGGATGTATATGTTTTCCATATATATATGTATATATATATATATATATATATATATATATATATATATATATATATATATATATATATATATATATATATATATATATATATATATATATATATATATATATATATATATATATATATATATATATATATATATATATATATATATATATATATATATATATATATATATATACATATATATATATATATATATATATATATATATATATATATATATATATATATATATATATATATATATATATATATATATATATATATATATATATATATATATATATATATATATATATATATATATGAGTAATTTTTACCCTTGCAGGGACTTGAACTTAGGA
>JAXCGZ010006356.1:25000-27500 GCA_037179515.1 Halocaridina rubra | reverse complement strand
TAAATTTAAGCAAGTTTAGCTCCTTGAATAAAGAGGAAGTCGAGTCATATTTTCCACTATATGTAATAGTTCTGATCAGTCTTTTCTGAGTTACAAATACATCCCTTACAATTGATGGCCAAGTACAACCCCAGATGGACAAGCAGTATATAATATGAGGATAACACAGGGAATAGTATAAGCTTTTTAAGGCCTCATTTGTCAGGTTATGGCGAATCTTATACAAAATTCCACACGTCTTGGGCAGTTTTGAGCAGACAGATTGAATATGATATTTCCAACTTAAATTTTCATCAATAATTACTCCCAAAAATTTCTTACAAGCAACTCTTTTAACTTCATACCCATTCATATTAACTTTACCAATATTGTGTACTACAGATCTATTTTGAAATAAGATATAGCCAGTTTTGGAGACATTTAGCTTTAATTTATTAACAGAGACCCAGTTGTTATTTTTTCTAGTTCACTATTTAAAACAGGATGCAGGTGGTCAAGGTTATTATCATGCATGATAAGGTTGGTGTCATCTGCATAAAGAATATATTTGAATTTATTACTGGCATTGGAAATATCATTTATATAAACTAAAAATAACAATGGGCCCAGTATTGATCCCTGTGGTACTCCCCTCTCAATACTTTGCAACAAAGATGCTTTCCCATTACAATATACGGCTTGTTTTCCATTTTCAAGTAGCTCTTAAATAACTGTAATGGTGTTCCCCTAATACCCACACAAGTTAGTCTTTCTATTAGTATATCATTGTCTAAGGAGTTAAATGCTTTGGAAAAGTCTAGGAAAATCCCTGCAACAAAGTTTTTATTTTCCAAATTTTGATAAACATCTCTTGTAAAGTTGATATTTGGTTTTTCAGTGGTCTTATTATTATGGAATTCCATATTGATTTTCGGATAATCGGTTGAACGTTTCAAGGAATTCTTTAAGTCTGTGAACAATCCCTTTTTCAAACATTTTACTTAAGGACGGTAAGATTGATATAGGTCTATAGTTATTTTCATCATCTACAGTGCCTGACTTAAATATAGGTATTACTTTCGCACTTTTTAGTTTGTCTGGAAAACATCCTTGCTGAAAACATTGATTGATTATGTGGGTAAGTGGGGTACCAATGTAATGGGCAGTGACCTGGAGTACTTTTGATGGAATTTCATCATATTCCGACGCTGTATTTGGTATTAAGGTTTTTATATATTTAGTGACTTCCTCCCTTGTTACAGGATACAAGTAAAACGAAAAGTCTGGTGGATTATTAAGAAACTGTCGGTGTGAGTTCTGTTGCACATTTTGTTGTTCCTGTGTTGGTTGTGCTATAGTTAAGAAATGATTATTAAAGATATTAGCAGTGTGGTCATTATCATTTTTTAATTTTATTTCCTTTGAATGATTAATTTGTTTTCGTCCCATTAGGCTGTTTATTGTATTCTAGGTGGACTTGCTGTTTCCTTGTTCCTTCTTAAGCTTATCCTGAAAATATCTATTTTTTGCAGTTCGAAGTAACGTTACTAATTTGTTCCTGTAAGCTTTATATCTGGTTCCAAAAGACAAAGGCCATTTTGATGCAAGCCTTTCTAATCAGTGTTTTTCTTTGACACTATTTTTAATCCTGCAGTTGTGTTGGCATCTGTTGTTTTTATTATTTACGGTCGATTTTCTTAGAGGAAAGCGGTCTAGAAATTTCTCTCTAAATGTACAGTGAAATTTATTAAAAGCTTCATTTGTGTTATTTAGGTCTATGATATGATGCCATTTTTCATGTGATATATCTCTAGTAAATTTAGCTATGTTATCATTAGAGTAATGTCTTTTTTCTACATATTCATCAAATTTATGTTTTTTAAATCGGGAGTATACTGCGAAATGATCTGTTATGTCGGTGTACACTATGTAATTACTTATGTTGTCTTCAAAATTTGTGGTCCAGATATGATCGATTAGAGATGCACTATTTTCAGTTACTCTAGTAGGTTTAGTAGTTATTGGAAAGCAGCCACGTGAATACATTAAGTTTATAAAATCAGTTACTCTTTGATAATTTATTTTAAACAAATCTAAGTTCCAATCACCGAATAAATAAATAGTTTTGTACTTTTTCTTGCTGCAAAATCAAATACTTTCAGTAAAGCTTCTAGGAATTCAGGCATGTTCCCCTTTGGTGGTCTATATACAGATGCAAAGAAGCAATTTTCCTTACCGTTATGTACCTATACACTAACACATTCAATGAATCATTCCATCATACTGCACTCCTTTATAACACTCGAGCTATACTTCTTAGCTACATACATACATACACTTCCACCTTTCCTGTATATGTTCTGAGTGAACATATTGTACCTTGTTATATTATACAATGATTCAGTATCATTATCCAGCCTAGTCTCCGAAAAGCCCATTACATCACATATATTATTTTCTGTTAAACATTGATCAACAAATATTTGAAGATTATTTGCAAGACTTCTAATGTGCATGCACA
>JAXCGZ010006356.1:5000-15000 GCA_037179515.1 Halocaridina rubra | reverse complement strand
TATATATATATATATATATATATATATATATATATATATATATATATATATATATATATATATATATATATATATATATATATATATATATATATATATATATGCCAAATTTACTGTTCTATCCCAGCACATATTCAATAAAAAAAAGGCCCTTAATTACAACACAAAAAGAAGCGAAGATACAATTGAATATATATATATATATATATATATATATATATATATATATATATATATATATATATATATATATATATATATATATATATATATATATATATATATATATATATATATATATATATATATATATATATATATATATGCAAAATAAACTGTTGTATCCCAGCACATATTGAATCAAAAAAAGGCCCATAATTACAACGTAAAAGGAAGCGAAGGTACAAATGTAAATATATATATATATATATATATATATATATATATATATATATATATATATATATATATATATATATATATATATATATATATATATATATATATATTGAAAATCGGTAATATTTTCCAAGAGAGAGCAATAAGAATGACTTAAGATCTTGAATCCAGTAAAGCAACATGATTTTTTTTAAATAATGTTGAAATTAAACCCAGCCACTGAGGGAGGCAAGCCAGCCTCAACTTGGTGCCGGTCCTAAGCCCTGGTAAATTGGGAGGGTTGGTGGCAAGAAGGGCATTTGAACATAAAGAAAATTGCCAAATCTAAAATATGACCAGTACAAATAACGAGAATGGTCACCATACTATTGTGTTCCCCTTAGGCGAAGCGTTGGGGCTTCGCCTAACCCCTCCGGAAAGACAGCAAGGGCTACCCAGTCATGGGAGGGCTGGGTTAAAGATGCAAGCTCGAGGGAGAGTGCCAGATGAGGTGCTATGGGTGGGCACTCTTAATGTGAGGACAATGACTGGGAAGGGGCGAGAATTGGTGGACCTGATGGAGAGGAGGAGAATTGGAGTGCAGTGTGTGCAGGAGACTAGGTGGAAAGGAAATAAGGAGAGGGAACTGGGTTAGGGATGCAAATTGTTCTATAGTGGAGCAAACGAGGAAGGGAGGAATGGTGTAGGAATAATATTATCCAAAGACCTGAATGAAAGCTTACTTGGTGTGAATAGAAAGAGTGACAGAATTATGAGTTTCAAGCTGGGACTGGGAGAAACGGTAGTCAATGTGGTATGTGCCTATGCCCCACAAGCTGGTTGTACAGAGGAGGATTAGGATGTATTTTGGGAGGAGATGGACCAGGAACTTAGAACAATTCCTATAAGGGAGAGGGTAATTTGGGGAGGATATCTAAATGGCCACTTGGGAAATGGGAGGGCTGGGATAGGTAGAGATCATGTAGCTGTGGCGTGGGCGAGAGAAATGAAGGGGGAGAGTGAGTGATTGATTTTGCAGTGGCATTTGATCTGGCATTGGTCAACACATTCTTTGAGAAAAAGGAAAACAGATTGATTATATACAGTAGTGGTGGGAGGGAGAGCCAGATAGATTTACTGTTGTGTAGGAGAGACCATCTGAAGGAGATTAGCAACTGTAAAGTAATAAATGGGGAGAGTGTTGCAGTGCAACATAGGATAATAGTAACTGATTGCAGGCTCAGGAAATGTAGGAAAAGTAAGAAGCCGAGGATGGACCCAAAGATAAAGTGGTGGAGATTGAAAGATGCAGAGCTGAGTGCTATGTTTAGGGGAGTAGTATTGGAAGCGATAAGGTTGCATGAGGATATACAAGAATGATGGACGGAGAATAGTAAGGTGGTTTTGAGGGTTCGTGAGGAGATACTTGGAAAGTCATCAGGAAGGAAACCCCCAAATGATAAAGAGTCATGGTTGCGGAATGAGAAAATGCAAGAATGGGTGAAGAACAAGAAAGAAGCTAAGAAAAAGGCCAATTTATCAGGGCTGGAGCAAGACAAAGAAGAGTACAAGCAGGCAAAGAAGGAGGCAAGGAGAGCAGTCGTAAAAGCAAAGGCAGAGACATTGACTGAAGTCTATGAAGAACTGGAAACACCAGAAGCAGAGAAGAAAATATTGCGAATTGCCAATGCCCGAGATGCTGCATCCAAGGACTTGACCCAAGTAAGACAAATAAAGGATAACCATGGAGTAGTTCTGGCAGAAGAGGATGAAATAAAAAGCAGATGGGAAACTTATTTTGAAGGATTACTAAATGAAGAAAACCCAAGAGCAGTATTTGAAGATAGACTTCCAAGTGAAGCAATTACAACAACAGTGACTAGAAGAGGGGTAGAGCGGGCAGTAAGGAAAATGAAAAATGGAAAGGCAACAGGACCTGATAAGATGCCAGTGGAGGTATGGAAGAGTCTTGGAGAGGATAGTATAGATATCTTGTGGGACTTAATGCAAAATATCTTTAGTCAGGAATAGATGCCAGAGGAGTGGAGAGGAAGCCTAATCATCCCCATCTATAAAGGGAAGGGAGACATTCAGGAGTGTGGAAACTATAGAGGTATAAAGTTGTTAAGTCATACTATGAAGATATGGGAGAAGATCATAGAGAGGAGACTCAGAGAGGAAACTACAATTGGGGATGAACAGTTTGGCTTCATGCCTGGAAGAGGGACAGTGGATGCCATATTTGCCTTGAGACAAATGATGGAAAAACATAGGGAGAAACAGAAAGGATTGCATATGGTCTTTGTTGTCCTGGAAAAGGCATATGATCGAGTACCACGTCAAGAGGTGTGGAGGTGTATTAGAGAAAAGGGAGTCCGCGAGAAATAGGTAAAAATCATTCAAGATATGCATGAGAGGGCAGAGGCAAATGTTAAGAGCAGTGTGGGCATGACGAAAAGTCTCTCAGTAAATGTTGGTCTGCATCAAGGGTCTGCTTTGAGTCCATATCTATTTGATCTGGTCTAGGATGTAGTAACCCAGGATATTAGAGATCAGTCACCATGGTGTATGCTCTTTGCAGATGATATTGTACTGTGTAGCAACAGACGAGAGGTAGTGGAGGAGAAGCTTGAGGAGTGGAGAAGAGTGATGGAGGATAGAGGACTGAGAATCAGCAGGAAGAAAACAGGGTACTTGAGGTTGAGAGATGATGAGGATGGGGAGGTCAATTTGCAGGGGGAGGTGTTGAAAAGAGTTGAAAAGTTCAAGTATTTGGGATCAATAGTAGCAGAGGATGGTGACCTAGAATCAGTAATAACCAAAAGAATACAAGCAGGATGGGAGAACTGGAAGAAAGTGTTTGGGGTGCTGTGCGACAGGAGAATAGGAATTAAGATGAGGGGTAAAGTGCATAAGAAAGTTGTAAGACCCGCGATGATGTATGGAGCAGAGACATGGTCAATAAAGAACACATAAGAGGAGAAATTGATGTGGCAGAGATGAGGATGTTGAGATGGATGTGTGGGGTGACAATAAGTTATAAGATCAGAAACGAGGTAATTAGAGACACCTCAAAAGTTAGAGAAATATTAGATAAGATACATGAAAGTAGACTAAGATGGTATGTTCATGTCGTTAGGAGGGATGAACAGTATGTTAGGAGGAGGGTGATGGAAATTGATGTACAGGGTAGGAGAAGGAGGGGGAGACCAAAGCGTTGGTGGATGGATTGCATCAATGACGACCTGAGGTTTGAAGGTTTATTGGGTGATGAGGTATGGGGCAGGAACATATGGAGAACACTGGCCAGAAACATCGGCCCCACATAAGAGTGGGAAAAGTTGTAGACGAAGAAGAAAAAGAAGAAGAATGTTGAAATGAAAGTAGTGAAAACTCTTAATAGGCAAAATTATTGCTCTTATGATAAGATATGTTCCCCAAACTCTTTTTGATAGCTTTATGGTAGCCTACAGCAAACTGTTTTCATGACCCTCTGTTTTTAAAGCACAACCCTGGCCCCATTAATCTGCAGGCAATAAGTTTAATATAAAAAGAAAAAATGCGTTTCTTGTCTACATGCAAAACTGAATTTCCTGAAGATGCTATTAAACTCCCTATAAAAAGCGATCAATATCATCTCCATTGTTTAGATACTTATCAATTATAAAACCATTAGATACTTATTATAACTTTCCGACATGAAAGGTTTTTAGTGGTTCTTCACTCTTTTTATTATTTTTGTTCAGAGCAGTTTTACGTTTACTAGGACTAAAAATCATGAATTAAGATTTTGACTTTACTTATATCAATGAAGCAGAGTAGTTTCTTTTAAAACTAAACATGCGGTAGTTGTCGAATAACCCAGTCCTAATCCATGCTGTCTATCATTCAATTCGGTAAAATCATTTAACTTATGCAATATACAATATTCATACAATTTAAAAAAGAACCGAAGAAATCATTACTGGTCTGTAATTTTTATAGCTTTTTAAATCACCAAATTAGTCCTTTAACACTGATGTTATTGTACCTCTTAGGAGATCGGGAGGGAAATAATCATGTTTAATTTGAGAGGAAAATAATTTTGCTATAATTTTAATACACACATGAGAACAAAATTTCAAAAGAGTAGAATGAATCCTGTCATAACCCAAACTTGGTTTCACTGAATTTATTGCTTTAGAAATATCGTGAATAGAAACATCTTTAATGGATAAATTATCATTACATGAATTATCTCAAGCAACAGAAGAGAATTCAGCATCAGATACTCCTTTATTATTTTAGTGAAGAAATGCTCTTGAACTTTGAAGAGCATGTTTCAGTAAATAACCTTTGGGTTTGATTCTTTTATCGATATTTTGCTGAATATTATTACTTGAGTTTTTGGCATTATTAACTCCCTTCCAAAACTCTTTACAGTCTTTGCCCTTCGAACTGGTTAGTAATCTTTCCTTTCTAATGATTTCCTCTTTTTTCTTACAATTTTTGAGAGCATTTTTTGAATGTACTTCGAGAATTTCTCATACCATCTGCCCATGAACAACAACATTTCCAATCGGTTTGAAGACAACAAACATAAAATATTTTCTCAAGCATTGGCATAAAGTTATTTTATGTAATCACTCCAAACAGAATTTTTCCTTAACCTTATTTACTGTAAATTCACGAGTTGAAGCAAGTATAGTCGATTTTGCAATTTTAAATATATAATCAATAGATCTCAAACGATTTCTATCATTACAATTCTCAGTTGAATACAAGAAGACATCGCTATACATTATATTCATATTACGTATGTTGTTATCAAAACTGTGTTTTATATATTTTAATTTATCTCAGACATTTTAGAACCATCATAGTTACCCTCTGGTTCACAACCAGCGTGGGGCGTATAAGGAAGATGAAAACTAAATCAAAACTTAGGGGAAAATTATCAAATAAAGCCACTCCATAGTCAACATGTACATTCGACAACGTCACTGCAGTCGGTTTTGAACATAAAATGTGATCTTAATCAACTGGTAGAGTCTTTCCTTGGCCAAAGGTAGGTCAGGGTATCAGGAGAGGCAGTTGTTTGTCAAATACAATACGAGATAATGAATGAACTCCAGTTGATCTTATTAATATCTACACTTACCAAAGTCTGCATGAAAAATCTCTTCCGATAATTATTCTTTTAACATTTTGCTCTCTAGGTACAACCTCAATTTTAGCTAACATATATCTGTAATTAATTACAGCATCATGAGTCTGCGAGGCACAAGGAGAGTATACATGTAAAATTTAAAATGTCATAATTATTATCCTTTAAAGATTATTCCAGTAATCATCTCAGCAAATAATAAGGGCGTTATATATGATGACAGACGTTTCCTCTTGAGTAGAGCTACTCCTTTGGAAGGTCTGCTGCCCTCATTCATTCCCTCAAACTTTCTATCTCTAACAAATGCCGCATTCATGAAATTGCTATCCAGATCAAGCAAATAAGGATAAATCACTTTTACATAGCGTTATCTTCTGTAGAAACACAATATAATAGATATTCAGAATGCTTTGAACATTCTGCGAATTTTTCTAACCGAATGACAGTTATAAATAACTAACCTTAACTTCATCATTTATTAAATATTGGTGCATAAAATATTCTACAGAAACATTTTCAGGCCAAATTCAGCAGCAAAAAGCTTTTGTCTATCACTGATATTGAGAGAAATTTAAAAGATTTGCTGTTAGGATTCCTTGAATTAAGACTTTCACCTTTTTTAAATTTTAATATTTTATTCAGTTAAAATATATTCGGTGATTGACTCGGAAGAAACTTGCAACCAACAGTTCCCAAAGTATATTGCACCCTTCATGGCTAAGTTCTCCGTCACCTCTCTCGAACCAATTAGATAAGTAGACAGAGAAACAGTGAGTTAGCTAGTTAAACTGATTGATTGTTAGTTAGATAATTTAGTTATTTAATTAGTTAGAATGATATATAGATAGCTACATTGTTAGATATAGTTAGTTAGCTTGATTGAAATAGATATATAGATAGACAGAAAGAAAGTTAGTTACATTGTTAGATATAGTTATTTATATAGATTGAAATAGATATATAGATAGACAGAAAGAAAGTTAGTTACTTAGTTAGATGGATAAACAGATAGATAGACAGGGAGGCAGTCAGATAGGTAGAGACACAGTAAGTGAGTTAGTCAGTGAGATATATAGATAGATAGATAGATAGATAGTTAGAGATATATAGATGGATAAATAGATAGATAGATAGATAGATAGAGATAATTATCCTCTGCTGCTGCTCCTGAAAGAATGAAAAAGAAAAATAATTATACAACTTACTATTGTTGCTGCTGCTACCATTGCCGTCTCTGCTTCTGCTACTCCTGAAAGAAAAAAGAAACTACTAATACTATTTACTCCTGCTTCAGCTGTTCCTGAAAGAAAACAAAAATTACTACTACTTATGGTTGCTGCTGCTACCGTTGCCGTCTATGCTTCTGCTGCTCATGAAAGAAAGAAAAAGAAAACTACTACCGCTACTTACTACTGCTGCTACCATCGCCCTATCTGCTAATGCTCCAAAAGAAAGAAAAAGAAAACTACTACTATTACTTACTGTTGCTGGTGCTGCTGTTGCCATCTCTGCTTCTGCTGCTCGTGCTAGAAAGAAAAATAATACCAATACTACTTACTTCTGCTGCTGCTACTGTCGTCATCTCTGCTTTTGCTGCTAATGCAAGAAAGAGAAAGAAAACTACTACTACTACTTACTGCTGCTTGTTCTGCTACCATTGCCATCTCTGCTTTTACTGCTCCTGTAAGAAAGAAAAAGAAACTTACTATTACTACTACTACTTACTGCTGCTGCTGGTACTGTTGCCCTCTATTCTTCTGCTGCTCCTGCAAAAAATAAAAGAAAAATACTACTATTTACTTCTGCTGCTCCTGCAAGAAAGAAGAAGAAAACTACTAGTAGTTACCTCTGCTGTTGCCACCATTGTCGTCTCTGCCTCTGCTGCTGCAAGAGAGAAAAAAAACTACTACTACTACTTACTTCTGCTGCTGCTGCTGTTGTTTCCGTCGCCCTAATTGCTTCTGCTGCTCCTGCAAGAAAGAGAAAGAAAACTACTACTACTACTACTACTTACTGCGGCTGCTGCTGCTGATTTGTTCGCCCTAATTGCTTCTGCTGCTCCTGAAAGAAACGAAAAGAAAACTGTTACTTACTGCTGCTGCTGGTACCGTTGACGTCAATGCTTCTGCTGCTCCTGAAAGAAAGTAAACGAAAACTACTACTACTACTACTTACTGCTGCTTCTGCTGCTCCTGAAAGAAAGAAAAGGAAAACTACTACTACTACTTACTGCTGCTGGTATCGTAGGTCAGTGCTTCCGCTTCTCCTGAAAGAAAGAAAAGGAAAACTACTACTACTACTACTACTTACTTCTGCTGCTGGTACCGTTGACGTTTCAGCTTCTTCTCCTGAAAGAAAGAAAACTGCTACTACTACTTACTGCTGCTGCTGGAACCGTTGACGTCTCTGCTTCTTCTACCGTCACTTCATCTGCTGGAACTGAAAGAAAGAAGAAGATAAAAGAATTATTAGTTGTCCGAGTTAAGTCAACTAGGGTAGAGGTTCAATGTCTCATATCCAGGTTGCCTTTCTCTGTACTTATTAATGGGAAGAAGAGGACGTTTTCGTGAAGCAAAATTCTCGTATGCTAAGGGAGTGAAGTTACAGACAAACAGAACAAATTCAAAGTATGTTGCAGACTCATGTTCTGGATGTAATTTTGGTATTGATAAATTTTCTCCAGAAATGAAGTCTCTGGAAATTTGAGGACACATATATTGATCTTCTTATGAGATTGTAAATGAAAATCATACATACGTTCTTACACATGGTCTCAGCTCCCCTTGCAAGGGGGGGTGGCCAAACCAGAACACGCATTCACCACGAACCACACATACCTCAACTACTAACTCCTCTTAGCCGTAATAACATATAAAAGTAATTACTTCACAAACCCATCGGAAGGTCTGGGAGTCTTCTGAAGACAGCATGTCGTCGCTGGTTTTACTCCAATCTCCACTTCACCTTCCATCGTTCTAATGAGTATATGGAATGCGGCACTTTGATATGTGTAACCTGTTTTTTTTTTAAGGACACTGTAATGCACTTGGAATACGAGTGTACCTCACAATACAAACTCTTGGCCTGAATTTCGTCTTCTAGTTCCCAAAGAGGAATAGGTGTATTAAGTTTATTTTTTTTCTTTATCAGGGAGATGATATAATAAATATTTAACTAATTTTCACATAGTCGCAAAAGTATTGCCATTGCTTTTCCTACATGAATTCACTTAGCTATTAGCTACCAAATTTAACAAGCGCATGGATTTTATTTTATCATACTTTTTGAAGGAATGCATATATATTGTGCTTCAAATAAGATATATACATATGTATAATACATGCATAAATACATACATACATGCATACGTACATACATACATACATACATACATACATACAAACATACATACATACATGCATACATACATACATAAATACATACATACATACATACATACATACATACATACATACATACATACATACATACATACATATGATGAGGTAAGCCAAATCTTACAGGAAAGAGAGGGCTGGGCAGATTGCATATTCCTAGACTTCCAGAAAGCGTTTGACACTGTTCCACATGGGAGACTTATTAGGAAGCTGCAATCAATGGCTAGAATAGGTGGAAATGTCTTGGAATGGATAAAAACTTACTTAGAAGGAAGGGAACAGAGGGTTAGAGTAAGACACTCAGTGTCTGAATGGAGAAGAGTTAGTAGTGGAGTTCCACAGGGTTCAGTTTTAGGGCCACTTTTGTTCCTTGTATATGTAAATGACCTACCAGAGTCTGTAAATTCATTCATGAATATGTTTGCAGATGATGCAAAGATTGTGAAGAAAGTAAAAAACGAGAACAATGGTAGAGAACTTCAGGAGGATCTAAATAATCTGCATGAGTGGTCAGAAAAGTGGCTAATGAAATTCAATACCTCAAAATGTAAGGTAATGAGAATGGGTACAAGTGCAAGAAGGCCCAAGCTTGACTACTCGGTGGCTGGAGTACAACTTCAGGAGACAGAAAATGAGAGAGATCTAGGAGTAAACATATTGGCAGATTTGTCTCCAGAAATACATATAAATGGCGTAGTAAGGGCAGCATATGCATTCTTATCAAATGTAAGGGTAGCCTTCAGGCACATGGACAAGGAAATGTTCAGAAATATTTATGTAACCTATGTGAGGCCAAAACTCGAATATGCAGCCCCCTTTTGGAATCCGCACTTGAAAAAGCACATAGCTAAGCTTGAAAAAGTTCAAAGACATGCCACGAAACTGGTGCCAGAAATACGCAATCTCGGTTATGATGAGAGGCTGAGGGAATTAGACTTGCCATCACTCGAAGCTAGAAGAGTAAGGGGGGATATGGTGACAGTCTTTAAATTCCTTCATGGTTATGATAGAGTGGATAGGGATCGATATTTCGATATGGCTGGCTCTAGAACTAGAGGTCATAGTTTGAAGCTTCGGA
>JAXCGZ010006355.1:20000-35000 GCA_037179515.1 Halocaridina rubra | reverse complement strand
GATATCCATGACTAGTTGTTAGTCATGGCCTCTGCCGCTTCTCCTGCTCCCCCCCTAGAGGGGGGAATGGAACTCGACCCCCCTCAAGAGGGGTGGACGGTTGTGAGAAAGAAAAGTCCAAGGACGGCATCTGGCAGAAGCCAGGAGAGTGCTGTTGCCCCATTTCCCCCCCAGCCCCAAAGACCGATAGAGAGCCCATATCAAAGTTCAAAGTTCAGACTCCTTCCACTAAAGAGGCATATTACCTAATCAGAGAGTTGGAAGACCAACTCACCGAGTTTGGATGCAAAATTAAGCCTAATGTACAGGGTGAATTTATCATTCACCCATCCTCAGCAGAAGCCGCAGAGAAGATCCGCAGCCTCAACTCACCTCACTTGACAGAGATGAACCCTGCCCAAAAAATAAGGAAATACATCCTCATTGGCTTCCCTGTTGCTTGGTCATTTGACCTGCTAACCAAGCAAACGTATATTACGGCTGCCTCACGTTGCTCCTCCAATATGGAGGGCCAAACCAACCCCTCAAAACAAGTTCTGGTCCACATCTGTGGTCCACCCCCTTCGCAAGTAAACCTCGGCATCTGGGACAAATTCAACATAAGAGACTACACTCCTGAACCACTGATATGTTTCCGGTGTCAAAGATTTGGTCACCATAGAAATACTTGCCATCTCCCAGAGAGATGTGCAATCTGCAGTGGGAGACATTCCACTGACCGCTGCCTTAACAAATTCAAGGCCAATGAAGCAACAGTTGCCAAGTGCCCAAACTGTAAGGGAAACCATCATGCATGGAAAAACCACTGCTCAGAAAGGCTGAAGAGGATTCCTCAAAGAGTCCCTCCCTCTGCCCCTGTCACCAATCACACCACCTCCAACTTCACCCCAGCTCCTCCCCCACCTCCAATCCTTGGCAAAGGGCCCTTCCTGCCCCACTCACAACTAACCTCCCCACCCAAAACCCACCACACAACACCAACCCAGCTCCCAGATCACACCTCCTACAGTTTCCACCCCTACACCAACTCCATCCACCCCATCACACAACACTCACAATCCTACCATCCCCCCAAACAACCCTACCATCCCCTCACACAACACTCACACCAACACCTCCACCCCATGCCATACTCAAACACACAATTCAGTCACATGCAACACTCAAACCACAGACACACCCGCTCACCACGCCAGGTCCCGGGACCCTAGACTTAAATCCCATACCCCCACACCTCAACAGCCTATCCAGATACCTTCCTCTGCCTCCTCTTCCCAACAGCAAACCCTCTTCACAGTAAATGAGCTCACCAACATTATTATTCAAGCCATACAGGCAGCCGTCCAACTCCTCGAAACCAGAGCCTCTCCTCAAGATGCCTACAATCAAGTCGTCAATGTAGCCCACTCCGTTGTCGCCCATGCCCTCGTCTCCAGAACCCACCACCAACCTCAACAACCCACCACTCCTACCACCTCCACCTCCTTAAATCATCAATATGTCTAATCTCGGGATCCTACACTGGAACGCCCAGGGCCTCAGACACAAGGTACAACATCTTGAAGGCATTGCCAAGGCTGACAACATAAATGTCATCATGGTTCAAGAAACCCAGTGCACAGAGCAAAACACTCCAAAAATCTCAGGATACAAAGGATTCTACCAGCACTGGTCTCCAGGGGAGAACAGAGGCAGCGCCACCTTCATCAGGAAAAACCTGTTAGCCAAGGATATAACCTAACCGGTCCACTGCGGCAAAGATGTCCACGTCCTCGCTGTTAACATCAAACTTCAGGGCAGCTGCATAGATCTGTACAACATTTACAGACCACAGGATGGTGGCTTAGACCTGACTACCCTCTTCGGGCTAGCCAGTCATCGTGACTTGGTAATAGGAGGTGACTTCAACGCTTACCATTCAAGATTCAGGTATGAGCGCCCCTCTGCTGCAGGCAGACACATCATGAGCCTGCTGGATGACCAAGAAGACGTCTCCCTTCTCAACAATCATGAGCCAACACATGAAAGAGGTGGAATACTGGACCTCACCTTTGTCTCCAACACCCTAAAGCAAGATGCCACATGGAGAATTCATCCCCTGGTCACAAGCGACCACTACGGGATCCATCTCATGCTGCTAATTCCTGAAATCTTCCAAAAACCTGCTCCCCCCCTCAATGGAATTTCAAGAAGGTCGACTGGGGATGATTCCAGGAGCACCTCAGCAATTGGTTTTCAGCCTACACACCATCCGAAGACATCGACCAAGCGGAGACCGAGATAGTCAATGCCCTGCAAGCTGCAACAAACTCCTCCATCCCCCTCTGCAAACCACAACACACCACTCATCGGGACAGATGGTACTACTGTGACAGAGTTAAAGAACTCAATCACCGGCTCAACATCATCCGGAAATTGCACAGGAAACGTCGGACACTGAAGACTCCTACCACACTCTCCAGGCAGTCAAAGAACATGTCCATGAAGAGATACGCAACATTAAGAGGAAAAAATGGCTAGAGTGGTGTTCCATCCTAGATGCTCACATCTCTGTGGGCCAGATGTGGAGGAGCATTAACTCCTTTGCTAAAGGTAAACCTCCTAAAATCATCTCCCACAGGGATCCTAGCAGGGCAGCAAAAGAACTCTCTGTCAAACTCGCGGATAGAGCAAGCTCCAACCAGCTCCCCATCACCACCAGAACAACTCTTCAGGACCTCACCACTGCAAGATGGGAATAAATAGAAGAGGCCATCAACAATGAAGACAAAACAGATGCCCCATTCTCTCTGACTGAGCTACTAAGAGTAAGCAAAAGCTCTAAGAACACAGCCCCAGGTGCTGATAGAATCACATACACAATGATTCAAAATATGGGGCCCCAAGGGGAGCTTCCTCTGCTCTCTCTGATCAATTCGACATACACACGAAGAATCAGACCAGCCTCATGGAACAGAGCAGACATATCAGCCCATCCCACAGGACCCTGACAACCCTCATCCCATCTCCCTCCTAAGCTCCCTGAGCAAGACGGCAGAAAAGATGGTACTTAACAGAGTCCGCTGCAAATGCCCACCCTTCCCAGAAAACATGTTTGCCTACCAGCCTGGCTTAGGCACCTCAGAATGCATAACCTCCATGCTATCATCTATCAATAACTGCCGTGGATACATCGTTTTTATAGACCTAGAGAAGGCTTTTGAACTAGCCAATGTGCCGGCAATACTCTCAGCTCTCGTATCAAAACAGATCAAAGGTAACCTTCTCTCATGGATCAAGCAGAGTCTACAAAACCGTAGTGCACGAGTCAAAGTAAATGGGCACTACTCCACCTACAAAAACCACGAAAATGGGACCCCCCAAGGTGGAATCCTTAGCCCCTTCCTCTTTAATTGTCTCATGGAAAAACTCATGGACATCGCACTACCACATGGAGCCAAACTCTTCAACTATGTGGATGACTTTGCCCTTGTCACAATAGGCAACAGAAGCTCTAACAATACACAGCACTGCCTCACAAAGATTCACCAAGACTCCATCTCTCTCGGAGTTAAAATCAATGCCCGCAAAAACCAAGGCCCTTCCCATCCACCATTGGAGACCAGACACTAATCTGGTCATAGGTAATGAGCCTGTGGACTGGGTTACCAAGCACCAATACCTGGGTGTAATCATTGATGGCAGAATAACCTTTGGACCTGAAATTCAACACTTGCGCGACAAGTGCAGCCAGCGACAAGCGGTCCTTCGTCGGATGTCGGGCCTCTACGATGGTGCATCATTTACTGTCCTCAGAAGCTTCTATGTACAAGCCATACGCAGCCTCATAGACTATGCTTGTCCCACACTCTGGCTACTAACAGACCAACAGTGGGACAAGATAGAAGTAATTCAAAACAATGCCATATGTACCATGCTAGGAGCCCCCATGTGGACCAAGAGAGAAAACATCCAGATGGAATCGGGACTCATGCCACTCAAACTCAGAGCTCAGTAGACTGACCCTCTTTGTGGCCAAAACCACCACTGCCCAGCATAAATGCCTCGCTGGCACAAATTTCCATCTAGCCCTCAATCACCACCTCAACCACCATCCTAGGACCTGGGCAGCCAAGGTCTGCGCTAGCCTGCAAGCACTGCCAGTCAGGGAGAGTATCCTAGCCAAGATACAGGACACGCTGCTTCCTGAATACAGATGCTCACCCCCATGGAATGACCAACTACTCGACATAAAGATCGAGCTCCCTGACAACCCCAAAAGCTTGGTAAACCAGCTTGTCCTTAAAAACATATACAAGGACAAAATTCAGAGCTGGAGCAAGCCAAACTCTCAAGTCTACTACATTGACGGTTCAGTAAATCAAGAAACTGGAGCCTCAGCCACCGCCTTCACCACTGGAAACCACGTCCTATCCTGGGAGACTGTCAAACTCCTGCTCATCGCTCCAGACTGAGCTTGTTGCCATAGCCAACGCCCTCGACTTCTTCATCCAGCAAGGAGCTGACTATGCCCTAATTCTCTCTGATTCTAAAGGCTCCTTACAGGCCATCAAGTAGCCACTCCTCAGAGACAATGTATGTATCATCACCACCATCCTCAGCCACTACCACAGGACAACCAGCCTTTGAAAAGCCATCACTCTTGCCTGGATTCCCAGCCACGTCGGCATCAAGGGAAATGAGGAAGCTGATCAAGCCACCAAACAAGCCACTCTCAGAGCAGAAATCCAAAAATCTCTGCCTCCTGGGATTCAACAGATAAAAAATAAAGCCACCAAGTCACTCCTTAACGCCTTAATAACTAAACACAACCTGTGCACAGACATTGGCTCCCCCTCCACCTGGTGGTACAAAGCCATCACTGATCTTCAGTAAAGCACCCTGCCTAAGAACTTCGACGAAGCACGGCGGTCAATGTGTACCGTCTGAGACTCGGGTACAAGTGCACCTGGCAAATAGTGAATGATATCATCAGGGAATGCACCTTTTGCCAGGTAGCCTCACCACATCCACTGCTCCACTACATAACTCTCTCTCACCTCCAAAACAAGAATTCATTTAAATTGTTTGATGTAAACTAATAATTCTCAACTGAACACTTATGCTTTCCAAAATAGGAAAGTCCGATCACCCTCGAGAGTGAATACCACCAACAATAACAAGATTTCACCCCACCTCCTCACCAAATAGGAAAGCCCATTTGCCCACAAGAGCGAATACCACCTACAATCAATAAAATCTTACCCCACCTGCTGGCCACAAGGGAAGGTCCACTCACCCTCAAGGGAGAACATCAAAGAATGAAGATGGTCAGCCAAGGTAGGGTCGAGAGTAAGGCCAGAAACATCATTACGATTGGCTGTTCGAGGCGAAGTGAATGCTGATTGGTTGAAATGAATGCTGATTGTTTTAGTAGAGTTATTGATAATTAAAAAGGGGTAACAAGGTTGTTTGGGGTTGTAAATTACCCCACACCAAAAACCTCTGTAGGGGAACCCAGAAGGGGTATCTTTTTGATTGCAAGGATGAGAGCCAGTGCCTCTTTTTCTATGGTGGAATATGGTTGTTGATGCTTCCTCAACTTGCAGGAATAATATGCCACCGGGTGCACCACATTGGTTTGTTGGTCGGCTTGCAAAAGTACCGCTCCCACTCCAAGACCACTAGCGTCAATTTGGAGGTGGAATGGAAGGTTGAAGGCTGGAGCTCTTAAAACAGGTTGAGATGTTAAAAACATTTTCAGATGTTGGAAAGCCTCTTCACATTCAGGAGTCCATTTAATAGGCACTTTGGAACAAGTGAGGTCTGTCAAGGGTGCAGCCACTCTAGAAAAATTGGCACAGAAACTTCGATAATACCCCACTATACCTAAAAGATGCATAACTTCTTTCCTGGTGTTAGAGGTTGGAAATGCAAGGATGGCAGACACACTGGCTGCCTTTGGACGGAGCATTCCATTTCCAATGGTATGACCAAGATAAGTAAAGGTCCCATATCCAAAGACAAATTTCTGTAGATTGATGGTAAGTCCAGCTGCTTGTAACCGCATCATTAGAGCTTGTAAACAATTGCAATGTTCTCCCCATGAGTCTGCTACGACTACAATGTCATCCAAATAAGCAGCAGTTCCTTTCAGTCCTCGGATGATTTGGTTGATGACCCTTTGAAAAGTAGAAGGAGTATTAGTCATGCCAAATGCTAAAACTTTATATTTGTACAAACCAAACTGGGTGATAAATGCGGAAATCTCTTTAGCACTCTCTGTAAGAGGTATCTGATAATACCCCTTAGTGAGATCAATGGTTGTAATAAACTGGGATTTTCCAATAGTATTTAAAAGTCTTCTATTAAGGGAAGGGGATAAGAGTCTATGATAGTTACGTTATTTACTTTTCTATAGTCAGTACAAAGTCGGAAAGATCCATCAGGTTTTGGCACTAAAATACATGGTGATGCCCAGGGAGACATACTTGGTTCAGTTTAGCCTTGAGTTAATAGATAATCTACTTTTTTCTTCTTAATATCAGTCTTATGGGGGTGTAATCTATATGGAGCTTGCCTAATAGGGACTTGACATGAACTAATCAACTTTATGTCATGTTGGATATAATTACACAATCCTGGAGAATCAGAAATAACAGAGGGATTCTGAGGCAACAGCTGAGCCAAGTCTGCTTTCTGGTTTGAATGAAGATCACCAAATTATTCATCAACATTCTGTATTATACTGGTGTTGGAGAGAGAGCCTTGGTTACAGGGTAAGTCAACAAGTAGGCTACTCTCACTATCACCATCCAATCCCATCTCAGACATAGGGTTGGTGTCTGCCACATATATATAGTTTATTGACAAAATATTACAAAAGTATTACTAAAAATATTACATTTTTTTTGCACAAAATAGCATAAGTAATAGAAACAATATTTTGTCCATCAAAAAAATCTTAGCCTAAAGAACAATACAAATATTCTCACAAACTTACCAACAAAAGTAAATAATCATATTTATCTTAATGCCTAATTCTGAAATACAGTTAGAAGAATAGACTACATCCATATATTACAAATTAACCTATACATACAAAAAATCAATGCTTTCCTCATTACAAGGTTGAATCTCTTCCTTATTTGTACATACTGTAACGGGAGAAACAGTTCCGACATCTACCTCTGGTGATCTGGAATAGTAAGGCTTGAGTAAATTTACATGAACCAACTGTGTTTTCCTTCTACGATCAGGTGTTGCTATGACATAGTTTAGAGAACTCAGCTTTTTCTGAATTGCATATGGTCCTGAATATTTCTTTTTTAAGGGAGATCCAGGAGAGAGCAAAAAGACTAAAATTTGGTCCCCAGGGTCAAACTTTATAGGAATGGCTTTCCTATCATAATGGTCCTTGGATTTCTCTTAACTGTGACTTAAATTGGCAAGAGCAAAAGTTCTTACTTTGTGAAGTTCTTCTGAAGTTCTTCCAAGTATTTGTGGACTGTACTAGGTTTAGATGGTTTAGAGAACCACTTCTCTTTGAGGACCAATAAGGGTTCCCTAAGAGGTCAACCATACACTAGTTCAAAAGGGGATACTCCCAAAGATTCTTGGATTGATTCTCTATATGCAAAAAGTAGCCAACCTATTCCTTCATCCCAACAGTTACTATTCTCTAAACAATATTTTCGCTACACCTGCTTTAAAGTTTGGTGAAATCTTTCCAGACACCCCTGAGACTGTGGGTGATAGGCAGATGAAGTTACATAGGTGACTCCCAATTCAGTTAAGTCCTGCTGAAAAGTTTGACTTGTAAAATTCGTTCCCTGATAGGACTGAATTTCTTTTGGGATGCCTTTGGAGGCAAGCGTACTCAAAAGTGGTTTCAGAACGGACTTAGCAGTGATATTTTTTAGAAGGAAAGCATCTGGATATCTAGTGGCAGAGTCCATAACAGTATTTAAGTACTCATTACCTTTTTTAGTCTTAGGGAGAGGCCTGACACAGTCTATAACAATTTTCTCGAAAGGTTCATGAACAACTGGAATGGAAAAATGGGGGGTAGGGGGAATAGACTGATTAACGTTTCCAGTGAGTTGACAAATGTGGCAAGTCTTAATGAATTGAGTGACATCCTTCTTAATACCAGGCCAATAGAAATGTGACAGGAACTTTTTATGCGTTTTCTAAATACCCAAATGCCCAGCATAACCATCATGTGCCAATTTCAAAACAGTATGTTGTACTGAAGTTGGAAGTATTAATTGGTGAGTCTCAGACCATGAATCCTTTTTAGACAGAGAAGGGGGTCAATGTTCTCTCATAAGAACACCATCACTATAGTAGAAAGCAGGCAATGTATCAAGATCATTATGATCTACAGCAACATGTCGCACACTGCCAACGAAGGATCAGAAATCTGTTCTTGTATTCGTTCTTCTTTAGGCAATGGCTGATTCAGGAGATCCTCCCGAAGTTTAGGGGAAGGCAAGGATGACAATGTATTAGATGATTTAGACACAGCGAGTTTAGCTTGAGCCCTTGTTACTGCACAAGAAGGAAGAAGATCAGGGGATTCATCAAGAACTTTTGGAAGTGGATTATCAACAGTAGTAATATTAGGTACGGTAAGATTTCCAGCGAGATCATTTCCCAATAATAGCTGAACTCCTTGAACAGGCAATTTACCATTTTTGACAGCTACTGTTACATTTGACTTGAACAGTGGACACTCAAGATAAACTCGTGCAAGAGGATATGACATATAAGACATTAAATCAGACAGTAGAACCTTCCCTCCTGTTAACTTATGACTTAGATTAGGAATAGCATCATGAACTAAAATGGACTGAACAGCACCAGTATCTCCAAGAATAGTTATGGGGAATGCCCGACCCTTGGGGTTAAGTGCGACATGACCCGTGAAATTAAATGCATTGAACATACTGGTCTGAGAGAAGCAAGAATTAGAAGCAACAGGTTTAGTATTGGAATTTGTAGCAGTAGAACCCTTCTTTGAAAACTGGCACCCTGGATGTTTACACTGTGCAATGGTATGTCCTACCTTTCTGCAAAAAGCACAAACTAGCTGGTTTGAATTTGACTTATTTTCTCTCTGCCCATCACTCAATCTACTTTGGGGATCACGAGAGGTAGATTTTACAAAAACACCATGATCCACCCCACGCACATTCCAGGATTTCAACCGTAAGGCCTGAGCATCTGCCATTTCTGCCACCTTAAGATGCTCTGTTATATTGCTCTCCTCTGGATATTTAAGTATAGGAAATGGTATTTTATTCTTCCATTCCTCCATGACTATTACATTCACGAGTTCGGAATATGTAGTGACATTTAAGGATTCTAACCATTTTTTGAACTGTCGCATTTTCTCGGTGGCAAATTCCACATAGGTTTGATACTTAGCTTTAGTCATATTCCTAAATTTCTGCGTATATCCTTCGGGTGTGATTGCATGCGCATTAAGTATTTGAGTTTTAACAAAATCATAGTCTTCCGTTACATCCAAACTACTATAGACTCTCAGAGACTTTCTCGACAATTTAGGACCTATAATGTTCATCCACTCGTCTTTTGGTCACTTCTGTTTAGTAGCGATTTTCTCAAACAATTTAAAGGACCCATCAATGTCTCCTTCGTCAAATCTTAGTACCATAGAAGAAACTGGAAAAGTTGAAAGATACCTCTTTCTGCTTTATAGATAGTTCTATGCCCCTATGAACCTGTTCCAACTCTTTCAATTTTAATTCTCTTTCTACTTCTAATTTTAATTTTAATTCCTTTTCTCTAGCTCCTACTTCCAACTCAGTTTTTCTCGTTTCGACATCCCTTTTATACTGAAGTTCTAATTTATGCTTCTCTAACTCGAGCGAAGAAGAGGTGTCAGCTTTCGGAGTAGCATTATCAATACGAGCTACTTCAATTTCCTTTGACTTATGAATCTCGTCTGGATCAGAATCTTCCTCGGTATTTTCAGGTGATGAAACATATTCAGCAATTACATTAAGAACACCTTGTTTCATTAAACGTTTCGAAACACGTTCCTTAACTGTTTTCATAGTTACCTTTGAGGGGTGAGTTGGAAGATCAATTTTATAATGTTCAGCAATCTTTAACCAATCGGATTTTCTAATGTTACTTACTTGATCCCAAGAGGGAGACTTCAAGAAAGATATATCAAATTATTTACTAGCCATGAAGTTCAATAATCAAAACTTTAGGAAAAATGAAGCGAGGAAGCTCTGGGAAAATACAGTAGCAATAGTCAAGCACGACCCCGGAATCTATGCTTTACTCTACCCAAATACTTCGACACTAGAGTATTAACGACTTGTTAGGTAGAGATACTAGAAACTAACATGAGTGATGGGATTATACGTATCCCGATACTTGAGTAGAGTATTTTGAAACTTGGATACTTGTAAGAGTACGTTGAATATTGATACTAGAATAAAGAGACTTGAAAATTTAAAGCACTCCAAAAAATTTAACTGACAATTCTTGAAAAAACTAACGAGCCATTTAATACTGATTCATGAGATTAATTAGGTTAACAAAGTTAACGAGTCTTTGAAAAACGTATAGAGAACTACTGTCACCCTAAGTTCAAATTAGTGTATACTTTGCGGCTACCACGCAAGATAACGAGTGTACACTAATGACCAACGATCATCACACACTTGTTACGGTTGTTACGATTTTTACTTCTTATAACAAAAGACACAGACAATAATAAAACACACAAAAACTTTGTTTTACAAAAATAAAAACTCAAGAATTTACTGTTCACTTTCCTGAAATCATAATACAATTGTTATAACAATACGGGAACAAGGGAGACGTTAATGTAAACTACTTTACTTTGAGCAAGGATCCTGGCAAGGTCGTCAGTATATTGCACCCAGGTCTGACTGGTAAATACCAAATTCAAGTTTTTCATGCCCGAGACCCTGGGATAATATATGACTAGGTGGAAATGGCTAAATGACTTGTAATTTGCCTCGAAATAGTGAAGGGTATGGAAATAAGGTGGGAAATTCATAACAATTATAATATCAATTTCACCTAATACAATAGTAATTATAATCTGAGATTTTACAAACTTACAGATTAACAAAACAGACATAAATACGTTACTAATTAATATAATACTTAATATAAACCTACAGATTAACAAAAACTGACCTAATAACATTAATAAATAATAAATATAAATTAATAAATATAAACATACAGATTAACAAAAAACAGAGAAAAACCAAAAAGGAATTAATAATGATAATTAAAATAACTTTTAACTGACATGAAAAGTGAAATGGAACCTGGGAGGAGAGCAATAAATTAATACACAATAACTATTATACAAACGAAACACAAGGAGCTCCAGGTGGACAAAAAGTCAGTACGGGGAAATACTCCTGGTATTAGGTGACGATCGCTGGATAGGAGCTGTACTCTTCCTGCCGGCTTTCTTGACCGAGTATATAAAACCTTGTACAGTAGGGAGGTCTTGGGACTAATATGGTCAGCCAAGGAAGGGTCAAGAGTAAGGCCAGAAACATCATTATAATTGGCTGTTCGAGGTGAAGTGAATGCTGATTGGTTGAAATGAATGCTGATTGTTTTAGTACAGTTATAGGTAATTAAAAAGGGGGTAACATGGTTCTTTGGGGTTGTATCAATTATATATATATATATATATATATATATATATATATATATATATATATATATATATATATATATATATATATATATATATATAAATCATTTTTTTACCCCAACCGGGACTCGAACCTAGGACTTATGATTACTAAGTCAAGGCGCTACCACTACACCACAGAAGTTTAAAAGGAATCCAACCTTATAGCTTATATCTGCTATACTTAGGAATGAACGCATTCTAACTGAATGTCACTATGTTCATATTACATATTCCCCAACCTCACTCGTGGCTTCATTTTAGCATTTAATTCAATTCCCAATCTCATTCGGGCCATGAAATTATCAAATAAGCACATTACATATGTGAAAACATGAATCATTTTTTACCCCGACCGGGACTCGAACCTAGGACTTATGATTACTAAGTCAAGGCGCTACCACTACACCACAGAACTACACCACAGAAGGTTAAAAGGAATCCAACCTTATAGCTTATATCTGCTATACTTAGGAATGAACACATTCTAACTGAATGCCACTATGTTCATATTACAGATTCCCCAACCTCACTCGTGGCTTCATTTTAGCATTTAATTCAATTCCCAATCTCATTCGGGCCATGAAATTATCAAATAAGCACTTACATATGTGAAAACATGAATAATTTTTTACCCCGACCGGGACTCGAACCTAGGACTTATGATTACTAAGTCAAGGCGCTACAACTACACCACAGAAGGTTAAAAGGAATCCAACCTTATAGCTTATATCTGCTATACTTAGGAATGAACGCATTCTAACTGAATGCCACTATGTTCATATTACAGATTCCCCAACCTCACTCGTGGCTTCATTTTAGCATTTAATTCAATTCCCAATCTCATTCGGGCCATGAAATGATCAAATAAGCACATTACATATGTGAAAACATGAATAATTTTTTACCCCGACCGGGACTCGAACCTAGGACTTATGATTACTAAGTCAAGGCGCTACCACTTCACCACAGAAGGTTAAAAGGAATCCAACCTTATCGCTTATATCTGCTATACTTAGGAATGAACGCATTCTAACTGAATGCCACTATGTTCATATTACAGATTCCCCAACCTCACTCGTGGCTTCATTTTAGCATTTAATTCAATTCCCAATCTCATTCGGGCCATTAAATGATCAAATAAGCACATTACATATGTGAAAACATGAATAATTTTTTACCCCGACCGGGACTCGAACCTGGGACTTATGAATACTAAGTCAAGGCGCTACCACTACACCACAGAGGGTTAAAAGGAATCCAACCTTATAGCTTATATCTGCTATACTTAGGAATGAACGCATTTTAACTGAATGCCACTATGTTCATATTACAGATTCCCCAACCTCACTCGTGGCTTCATTTTAGCATTTAATTCAATTCCCAATCTCATTCGGGCCATGAAATTATCAAATGAGCACATTGCATATGTGAAAACATGAATTATTTTTTACCCCGACCGGGACTCGAACCTAGGACTTATGATTACTAAGTCAAGGCGCTACCACTACACCACAGAAGGTTAAAAGGAATCCAACCTTAGAGCTTATATCTGCTATACTTAGGAATGAATGCATTCTAACTGAATGCCAAAATGTTCATATTACAGATTCCCCAACCTCACTCGTGGCTTCATTTTAGCATTCAATTCAATTCCCAATCTCATTCGGGCCATGAAATGATCAAATAAGCACATTACATATGTGAAAACATGAATCATTTTTTACCCCGACTGGGACTCGAACCTAGGACTTATGATTACTAAGTCAAGGCGCTACCACTACACCACAGAAGTTTAAAAGGAATCCAACCTTATAGCTTATATCTGCTATACTTAGGAATGAACGCATTCTAACTGAATGTCACTATGTTCATATTACATATTCCCCAACCTCTCTCGTGGCTTCATTTTAGCATTTAATTCAATTCCCAATCTCATTCGGGCCATGAAATTATCAAATAAGCACATTACATATGTGAAAACATGAATCATTTTTTACCCCGACCGGGACTCGAACCTAGGACTTATGATTACTAAGTCAAGGCGCTACCACTACACCACAGAACTACACCACAGAAGGTTAAAAGGAATCCAACCTTATAGCTTATATCTGCTATACTTAGGAATGAACGCATTTTAACTGAATGCCACCATGTTCATATTACATATTCCCCAACCTCACTCGTGGCTTCATTTTAGCATTTAATTCAATTCCCAATCTCATTCGGGCCATGAAATTATCAAATAAGCACATTACATATGTGAAAACATGAATAATTTTTTACCCCGACCGGGACTCGAACCTAGGACTTATGATTACTAAGTCAAGGCGCTACCACTACACCACAGAACTACACCACAGAAGGTTAAAAGGAATCCAACCTTATAGCTTATATCTGCTATACTTAGGAATGAACGCATTTTAACTGAATGCCACCATGTTCATATTACAGATTCCCCAACCTTACTCGTGGCTTCATTTTAGCATTTAATTCAATTCCCAATCTCATTCGGGCCATGAAATTATCAAATGAGCACATTACATATGTGTAAACATGAATTATTTTTTACCCCGACCGGGACTCGAACCTAGGACTTATGATTACTAAGTCAAGGCGCTACCACTACACCACAGAAGGTTAAAAGGAATCCAACCATAGAGCTTATATCTGCTATACTTAGGAATGAACGCATTCTAAATGAATGCCAAAATGTTCATATTACAGATTCCCCAACCTCACTCGTGGCTTCATTTTAGCATTCAATTCAATTCCCAATCTCATTCGGGCCATGAAATTATCAAATAAGCACATTACATATGTGAAAACATGAATCATTTTTTACCCCGACTGGGACTCGAACCTAGGACTTATGATTACTAAGTCAAGGCGCTACCACTACACCACAGAAGGTTAAAAGGAATCCAACCTTATAGCTTATGTCTGCTATGCTTAGGAATGAATGCATTCTAACTGAATGCCACTATGTTCATATTACAGATTACCCAACCTCACTCGTGGCTTCATTTTAGCATTTAATTCAATTCCCAATCTCATTCGGGCCATGAAATTATCAAATAAGCATATTACATATGTGAAAACATGAATCATTTTTTACCCCGACCGGGACTCGAACCTAGCAGATATAAGCTATAAGGTTGGATTTCTTTTAACCTTCTGTGGTGTAGTGGTAGCGCCTTGACTTAGTAATCATAAGTCCTAGGTTCGAGTCCCAGTCGTGGTAAAAAATGATTCATGTTTCCACTTATGTAATGTGCTTATTTGATAATTTC
>JAXCGZ010006355.1:7500-12500 GCA_037179515.1 Halocaridina rubra | reverse complement strand
CGACAGGTGATCAATGCGTTGTTACTGGGCTTCTCAATTATTGAAGGAAGAGAAAAGGTTGGAAGCATATCTTGAGTTTGTTAGATGACCACATTTAAGTACATACGTGTACACACATCCGTATATATACATATATATATATATATATATATATATATATATATATATATATATATATATATATATATATATATATATAATCACGCTTTGTTTTATTTTAGTGGTAATTATAATAATAATAATAATAATAATGATGATAATAATAATAATAATAATAATAATAATAATAATAGTAATAATAATAAAAAATAATAATAATAATAATAATAATAATAATAATAATAATAATAATAATAATAATAATAATAATAATAATAATAATAGTAATGATAATAATAATAATAATAATAATAATAATAATAATAATAATAATAATAATAATAATAATAATAATAATAATAATAATAATAATAATAATAACAATAATAATAATAATAATTACCTATCTATCTACCTTGGCTGTCTCCCTCAATTGGGGGGTAGCAGACATAAAAAAAAAAACAATAAGGGGATTACTTTGCTCTATGGGTAATGACGAGGGACCTAGTGACCGTTCAGATGGCACTGCCGGAGTGCCACAGCCCATCCTCCAGGCTCTTCCACAACCTCTGTCGCTTCATATATGCCAACTCCCCTACTGCCCCTACCGCAGGGCTACCTTTGTAAGATGCAACCCCGTGGTAACAGCAGATGCCCATCAGAGCTGCATCACAATCGCTCGCCACTCATTCCTATTCCTAGCACGCTCACTTGCTTCCCTCACATCAATCCTCCTATCATTCAGGGCTCTCCTTACTCCATCCATCCAAACAAACCTAGGCCTCCCTCTAGCATTTCTCCCATCAGCTCTCGCATTCATCACCTTTTTCAGAAGTCTTTCATCACCCATCCTTTCCACATGGCCAAACCATCTCAGAACATTCATATCTACTCTGGCTGCAAATTCTCTCCTCACACCCATTCTTGCTATCACCACTTCATCCCTAACCCTGTTCAACCGAGATACACTAATCATACTTCTCAGGCATTTCATCTCAAACACATTTAGTTTCTGTGTCTCACTTACTTTCATGCCCCATAACTCTTATCCATACATCACAGTTGGCACAACCACTTTCTCATACAAAACTTTCTTGACATTCATTTCCAACCCTCTATTCTTCATCGCTCCTTTCAACACACCCAACACTTTACATCCTTCATTCACTCTGTGACACAAATCTGCTTCCACTCCACCATTTGCAGCTCTAACCGAGCCTAAATATTTAAACTGATCAACTTCCGCAGGTGCCTCTCCATTCAACATAACATTCAATTCAGCACCATCCTCATTTCTTGTACATCTCATAACCTTACTCTTTCCCACATTCACTCTCAACTTCATTCTCTCACACACCATTCCAAATTCTGACACTAACTGACACAGCTTCTCCTCTGAATCTGCCATCAACACAGTATCATCTACAAACAGTAACTGATTCAGCTCCCACTCGTTATCATCCCCATCTACCATTCTCAAACCTCGACCACGTATCCGCTCATTCACCTCTCTTACAACTCATGAATATACAAATTGAACAGCCATAGTGACATCACACATTCCTGTATCAGTCCACACTCACTGAAAACCACTCACTCTCTTCATTCCCTACCCTAACACAAGCTCTACTGCCCTCATACAAACTCTTCACTACATGCAACAGGTTACCATCAATTCCATATAATCTCAAAATATTCCACATTGCCTCTCTATCATCTCTATCATACACTTTCTCCAGATCCATAATGCAAAATATACATCCTTTCCCTTTACTAAATATTTCTCACATAACTGCCTAACTATAAAAGTCTGATCTATGCAACCTCTACCTCTCCTAAAACCACTCTGCACTTCTGCGATCACATTTTCTGTCTTATACCTAATTCTATTAATCAGTATCCTACCATACACTTTTCCTACCACACTCAACAAACTTATACCCCTAAAATTACTGCATTCATACACATCTCCCTTACCTTTGTATAGGGGCACTATACAAGCAATCACCCATTCCACTGGCACTATTGACAACATAAAGCATATATTAAGCACTCTCATCAACCATTCCAATGCAGCCACACCCCCATTTTTCAACATCTCCGCTCTCACACCATCCATTCCAGGTGCTTTACCTGCTTTTGCATCATGCAATGCCCTTTTCACCTCCTCTCTTGTAACCTCTCTCATTTTCATCTCCCATTACTGGCACTTGAACACCCCCCCACTGCCACTATAGCTGCCTCTCTGTCTTCCTCAACATTCGACAAGCACTCAATATATTCTGTTCATCTTTTCCTTGTATTGTTCTCTCTTAACATCCGTCCATTCACATCTTTCACTGTCTCTTCCATCTTCGATCCACTCTTCCTTACCCTCTTCACTTCTTTCCAAAACTTCTTTTTATTCTTCTCATATGACCTACTAAAATCCTGTCCGCACCTAACATTTGCCAACCTCTTCTCTTCCTCTACCTTCCGCTTGGTTCCACATTTTTCTCCCTATATCTTTCATACTTCTCCCTACTGTTACACTGCAGCCATTCCTCAAGAGCCTCTTTTTCTCTTCCACCTTAATTTTCACTCCTTCATTCCACCACTCGCTGCCCCTCCTCATGCCACCTCCAACAAACCTCTTTCCACACACATCCCTTGCATGTCCCACAACACATTCTTTCATCAACCCCCATTCCTCCTCTAACTCCCCAACTTCTCTTTCTTTCATCATGTCCTGATATACCTGTCTCTTCTCTGGCTTTTTCAACTCTTCCACCTTCACCATTTCCCTTCTACATCCCCCCACACTATTTCACCACTATTTTGCTACTACCACTTTTGCTTTAACCAAAAAATGATCAGACATCCCAGCAGCCACACCCCTAAATGCATGCACATCTTTCACTCTACCAATCATGCTCTTTGCTACCAACACATAATCCATCAATGCTCTTTCTTTCACTCTTCCATATGCCACTCTCATCCATACATACTTTTTTTTTATTAACTTCTTGAAAAAACTATTAGCTATCACCAACTCTCGTTCCACACACATATATAAGTCTCTCGCCACTCTCATTCCCAACTGGTACCCCATTCTTTCCTACAACATCTTCTACCTCTCCATCACCCACTCTGGTATTCAAGTCACCCAATACAACTACATAGTTCCTTCTACTCAGATCATCTACACACCTAGTTAACTCATTCCAAAATTCATCCCGCTCTTTCTCACTTCTCTCACATCCTGGCCCATACGCACTAACAAAAGCCCAACATTGCCTACCTATCCTAGCCCTCACCCACATCAGCCTAGATGACACTTCTTTCCATTCCACTACCTAATTTACCATCCATTCACCTTCTCTCGCTCTCCCCCTTTCAACCCCAGACACCCTACCCGTCACATCACCAAATGCCACTTCTCCTTTTCCTTTCATCTTCGTCTCACACAATGCCAATACATCCATCCTCCTCCTACCAAACGTATATCCAATTTCACATCGTTTGCTCTCTATCATACTACAATCACGCACATTTAGACATCCCAAAACTAGACATTTGTGGAGAAGATATTCTCCCCCCTACTCCCCTTCTACTTTGACGTCTCGTAGGAGGTTGATTTAAAGGGGGGATAACCAGTCCCCTCGCCCTGCCCACTTTTAGTCACCTCTTACGACACGCAGGGAATACGTTTGGGCTATTCTTTGATGTGCCCGCCACCACAGCAACATAATTTAAATATTTCCAAATTTTTTATCTCCTATTGTCGGGGTTAGAGCCTGAGACTATTGGAGAGAGGTTCATAGCATATAGCCCTGAGACACGTTGGTCATAAAATAGAGCTAACTAGATCTTTCTAACACTTCTAGGTTTAAGTTCCTAGATATTAACCAGCAAAAGACTCGTTTGTTACTTAAATTTAGTGGCCTGCTAGTTTGGTTGAGGCTGAGATCAGTCAGAATTAGACAATATACAAAATTTGAAGGCTAAAGTTCCTATATGTAAGCCACCAAAAGATTCACAAGTGTTTTCGAAGCATGAGGAGCCTCTAAGTATGGCTAAAGTTCATTATAGCCCTTCAGAGCAATGGTGGAATTACATAACTAATTATTTATAGACCAAGAATTTACCAATGCTTTTGAAACTCTGATGGCCTACAAGTGTGGTTGCTGTCCAAGAAATTATTCAGAAGTTAAGTGAATTCACAACAATTGTAAGACTTAGCTCTTAGATTCTAACAGCCAAAAGTTTTACCAAGAATTTTAGACATTAGCGTCCTGCAAATTTGCTTTAGCATTTATATGAACCATTCAGAACACAAATGCAAACAGTCTTTGGCCCGTTTTCTTAAACAGTGTAAACCTATGATACCATATTGTTAGTTAGCTAGACACACACAAATGGATTTCATAAACGCATCTGATGCGGTTGTGTGTATGGCTAGCTAAATAACAATATGGTGTCATAGATTTACACTGTTTAAGAAATCGGGCCTTTGTTGTATTAATCTCCAAAATTTAACAACGAGAAAGTTTCGCCAGTTTTTTGAAGCATTAAGGGTGTGGCTAGATTTTCGCAAATCTATTTATAAAATATCTATATACAAGGGCAGTCAGTTCCCTTCCTAAGAGGGTCGGTCAAGTCAAAGCAAACACACACCCATTGCCCAGATGACTATTGGTCATTTGTAAGATGAATCCCCTAAGAGAAAACTACTATAGAATCATCCAGTGCTTAACTTAATGTCCTGCAAATGTAGTAAATTTGGAGAAAATCCATTCAGAATTCTAGTGGAAATAAAGCACATGCAGGGTTAAACACCCTTATTCAAATAACTGAAATCTGATCCACTGTTTCTGAAAGAAAAAACAAACAAACAAACAAGCGATCTCAGAGTACGGTTT
>JAXCGZ010006355.1:0-2500 GCA_037179515.1 Halocaridina rubra | reverse complement strand
ACGAGCAGCCTTGGTGTTTTAAATGCTGGGGTATTGGCCATATCTCACGCTATTGTTCTGCTCCGGCCAGATGTGCATGGTGTGCTGCTGCCCATGACACACGCTCCTGCCCGCACCGTATACCTGCCTCATCTGCTGCTGCCGCTGCTTGTGATACTGCTTCTGGATCCACGTCTCAGCCTCCGCCGGACACTTCACAGTGGAAGTGTGTTCGGTGCAACATGCCTGGGGTCAACGTCTGGCATGGCTGTGCTAGACGGTCTCATGCCACACCACCAGAGCGCGCTCCACTGCCCCCGCCACCGCCCATCGCCGCACCTTCCTCTCTACGTCCTCCTGACTCTGCTGACATCATTGCTCTCCGTAAGGCTGTTGCTACCCTGGAGTCCCGCTGTACAGCTCTCACAGCTCGCCTTGATACCATAGGTGCCCGCATTGACAGTATGGTCACCCAGCAAGATACAATGGAAAGGACTCTCGCAAGTTTGGTCGAGTCTCATCAAGCTGTTGTTGACACCATCACGACTCTCACTGACAAGTTTAATAAGGTCGCCTCCCACCTTGAGAAGTTGACTGATGTGCAGCCCAGGTCTTCTTCATCCCATGCTCTGTCTGACAGTGCCCCGCCCACTTCTGCCTTCCGCAAAAATAAGAATAAGATTCGCTAGTCGCATACAATTTCATGCCATCTCTTGGAATGCCTTTGGAATTAGACACTCTCCTAAACTCACTGCACTTAGAGCCTATGTTTATCGTCATCATCCGCAGGTTATTTTCATACAAGAGGCTTTTCCTGGTGGTGCACCACCAGGGGAGGAGGCTCCTATGCTCACAGGGTATGTTTCATATGTGCATTATACCAGAAGAGGACTCATTACCTACATTCATTCCTCCATACCTCACATGCTCCTTGGTTCTTCTGCACAAGTTGATATGACCTTTCAGCTCTTTGAAATCACTGTCGGGAATGGTACTCTTCGATTGTGCAATGTCTACTCTGCCCCAGGTGTGATTAATCTACCAGCCCTTCCAATACCTACAGACAGTGGAATGATCTATATGGGGGATTTTAACGCCAGACACCCCGCCCTTGGTGACTCATCTCTCACTCCCAATCGCGGTGGCAAGCCTCTGCTCGACTACATCCGCCGCTACCCGCCTCACCCGCTGGGATACTGGTGGTGCCACACACGCTCGTGGGGGTACTGTAGATCACATTCTCACAGCTGGCCTTGTGGAACCTAATGTCTCCTGCTCTTCTATCCCTTCTCTCTTTTCTGACCATGTTGCCCTTAGCCTGAAATACTCCATACTTCAGACTCCAGCTACCCTCTCCCATCACCGCACCCGCATCTCTATCCCTCCCAAATACTGTCCCACTTATATTTCCTTTATCTCTCACCTCCTTCCCACTTTTGATCTCCTTTCTCCAGACAGCTTATACAACTCACTGGTGGATTCTACACATGACTTCTACACGCATTATGTTCTCAGACCACACGTTCCACGTCGCCCTGAGGCCCATTCCTGGACTTTGGATCAGCGTATTGCCCAGGCGGAAAGGACAGCTGTGGATGCTGGACTCTCCTTTCAAAGACAGCCCACCCCTGACCACCTGCACCAATATCAGTTGGCGAGGGATGATCTAGTTGCCCTGCAGAAGTGTGTGCACACGGAGTATTGGCAGAAATTTACGGATAGTATTAACCATCAGACTAGCGCTGGGACTATGTGGCATCTTATAAGGAAGGCTGTCAAGAAGAAACCCACCTGTGCTCTACACCACAGTCCACTTGAGTACGCTCAGGACCTCATTACTACCTGGTCAGCACAGTCACAAACTTGCAACCTTCCCGGGAACGTTCAAGAGGCACTCTCCACCCACCGCAGTGTTCGTAACCTCCGCCTAATGGGTGCATTACTACAGACGGATGAAGAGGATGACATCCCATTCACAGAGGATGAACTACGACGTGCTCTTGCTAGGATTAAGGCTACTGCCCCTGGGGAGGATGGTCTTACATATCAAGTTCTCCGTCTTCTTCAGAAAGTTCCTGGTAACCCCCTACTGCGCCTCTTCAATCTTTGCTTTTGCTTGGGGCATGTGCCCTCTGCCTGGACCAGAAGCACTATTATTCCTCTACCAAAACCTGGAACCGACAAATTTAGGCCTATCTCCCTCACCTCCTGCTTCAGCAAAGTGTTTGAACGCATCCTTCTTGCCCGGCTCATGCACCGTCTACAGGATAAACTCTCCCCCAGTCTTTATGGTTTCCTCCCACAACGGAGCACACATCACTGCCTCGCTGAACTCTACACCCGTCTTTCTCCCACCAGTGTGGTCGCCTTCCTGGACCTCAAATCTGCCTTCGATATAGCCAACAAGGAAATTATTCTTGACCAGCTGGTGGACTTTGGAGTTCGGGGGAACATACTGAAATGGATACGGGGATATCTCTGCAACAGAACATCAAGTGTCCTTTTTAAAGGGTCGTATAGC
>JAXCGZ010006354.1:32500-42500 GCA_037179515.1 Halocaridina rubra | reverse complement strand
TAACGAAATTTTATATACCTAGGCATCAACAAGACTAAGTATACAGAATATACTGCGAATAAAAAAAAAAAGTGTTTTTACGCAAAAGAGCCTAATATTAATATAGATAAAATCATCAAGAATACAAGATTAATCATATGTGTATTTCACCTGGAAGAGTATAATATTCTTCCATTCTGATACAACCGGATAAACTTATTGGGCGTTGTTATTAAATGAACGTAGCTCTGTTTGCCGTTGTAAATAAACGTGTCCGGCTTCCATAGCTTCTCCAGCACGGCGACCGAGAGGGTGAAAGCTTCGTCCAAGTCTGAAAAGGCCAAGCGCTCGTCTACCCAAGACTGACGGAAGTAGCAATCCATAGAATAAGTCTGAAAACGAAAATGAAGCAGAAAAATAATAATGCACACATATATAAAGACACACTGAGTGAGAAGTGAAAAAAAAATGAAATTATTAGAAAGACGGTTCCAGAGAAGTTGAAGGCCTCGTCCAAGTCAAAAGAAAGTTAAGTGTTCGTCTACCCAAGATTCACAGACGCAGAAATTAAGCTTAAAAAACAATGTATTTATATAAAAAGATCGTACTAGTTACTACTAGCAAGTATGACCTTAACTGTATCTCAATTAAGACAAAAGTTAAACATGAACATAAATGACCAAATCAAGCAATAAGGAAGGGTTAACATTTGTCATAAGATAGGATTGATGGATTCAGGGAGGACATCCAGCCATTAAACTTTAGGCTAAAACTACACACTAACCTCCAAGAGGATACTGAGAAATAGCGACCCTATATTAATATAAGAAAATTTTGCCGATATGAAAGAAGTATTCATATACTCACAAAGTCAATTTACATGGCTACATGCCTATTCCTGGGCTTAAATTTCTTACAAGCAAAAAGTACTGATGTTCCAAAGAGGTACTGGACAGCTGCAAGATGGGCATGCATATATGGACATGATTTCCCATTAATTACGCAATTGTTCTCCTAGAACTATCTATACTAAGCATACAGTATTAAGAACCCCAAAGTCTGTCAGTCTGTCAGCCTATCAGTCTGTGTATCTATTCATCTATCTAGCTATCCATCAATCAAGTGGTTTGAGACTCACCATATCCATTTCAGATACTCGGCTCATGCTGCGAACTTCTATATCAATTTCAACCGTTGTAGGCTCTCCTGGAATAATAATAATAATAATAATAATAATAATAATAATAATAATAATAATAATAATAATAATAATAATAATAATAATAATAATAATAATAATAATAATAATAATAATAAGTCCTTCTGTGTTTTTCATGTATCGTGTGGAACGACTGAGAGGGGTAAGAGAGCTGAGAGCGGGTACCTCCCCCTCTCCAAATTTCTTTTTCTTGTCCTAAATCAACTGACAAATAAGGAGAGGATGTGTAGGGCATGGTGAATCCCTGCCAACTTAGTTCGCTTGTTACGAATGTGACCACTCAACGGAGTTACGCGGAATACTACATCCAGCATAAAGAAGAAGAAGAAGAAAAAAAAAAAGAAGAAGAAGAAAAAGAAGAAGAAGAAGAAGAAGAAGAAGAAGAAAAAGAAGAAGAAGAAGAAGAAAATCAACAACAACAACAGTTTTGGTTCCTGTGGTCTGGACAAATGTTGAGACGTAGTGTTTTCACCGTCTTGTATTCCATAATATCTTTTCCATCCTCATTCATCCTCATATTTTGTTCTTTCTATTTATGCTTTATGTATTTCTCTCTATCCGTTTTATTATTGTTCTTTATTTAAAATTCTTTTTCCTATTCCTAGTTCTCTTTTCGATACATTTATATATTTTGCTTCTATTCTTTAATTACCTCTATTATTTAACTTCCTATCTGCTATTTTTCTATTTCCATTTAATGCGAATTACTTATTCTCTTCTATTTTTCTCTTCAATAGTTTATTTATCGCCCATCTAGATTTTTTCAATTTTTTTTTTTTTTTTTTTTGCCTTTCCGAGTGTTTTGCTATATTTCTGCGTCCTCTATTTTTCATGTCCATTACTTATTTAAATTTCTTTTATCTTTCACTCTCCTCTGTAGACATTTTCCATTCAATTCCATGCTCCTAGTTCTCTTTTTCTGCCATTTCCCATTATTTTTTTTTCTTTGTTCTCTTTCAGTTCCTCTCTACTATTAGATGTTTTTGTCTTATTTTGATTTCATGATTTCTCGTCAATATCTCTCTACTAACTATTTTTTCATTTTTGTATATTCTAATGTAATATCCTATTTATCTCTCTTTAATCTACATTATTCTTTTATTTTAATTTTTTTATTATTTTTTTTAGTCTCTTAATTTCTCTGTCCTCTAAGTAAGGTGCATTTTTATTTGATATGAATTTTCTCATGTTACATCTATCTCTTCTTTCAAAAATTTTCTCTTATTTTTAACTTTCTTATTTCAATCTCTTTTGCTCTCTCATTTCTGCCTTCCATGTTTACTAACTTACTTAACCTCTTACAATTTCTCTTTTTACAAGACAAATTTTGTACTATTTGCTAATATAATTTATTCATATCTTCTATATAGAGTTTTCTCTTATTTTTAACTATTAATTTTGATCTCTCTCTCTCTCTCTCTCTCTCTCTCTCTCTCTCTCTCCCTGCTGGCTAGTACAGTGGTAACGCGCTGGCTTCGCATTCACGAGGTCGAAAGATCGGTCCCCGTCCAAGACCGAGAGTTTAAGCTGTTTACTGGCAGGAACTGCTGTGGGTGGACATCACAGTGGGGGGTTGGGGCTTGTCCTTGCTGACGAATACCCATTGTAAAATGGAAATAAAGTTTATTATTATTATTATTATTATTACTCTCTCTCTCTCTCTCTCTCTCTCTCTCTCTCTCTCTCTCTCCTATTGTGTTATTTATTTTTTTTCTACTCCTTACCTCCAAAAGAGGGTCTGAGATTTTGGTCATAGCCTTTTAGAAGATTGTCCAGAAGACAGGAAATATTCTTGGTGGGTGATATTGGTCGTCCACCCATAGGTGTCCTACCAGATGTACGAAAAGGAAAGAAAAAAAAAAGAATAATTAAGCATTTATAAACTCTAGCTAGAATGTTCTTTAATTGTAATAAATTTAAAATCAAGCAAAGGTGAGTCATCCCGACAAAAAATAGGGATTATCGTTACCTAGTTATTTTCTAGGGTTGGTCATGATATGCTAGGTTAGGTTAGTCTGGCATAAATCAAGTAATATATCACAAGCACTAATATCGGATGAAGCAAATCAATGGGTCGCAAAAAGAATGATCTTGACACAAATAGAAGGGATGGTCTATAGTAGAGGACAATGGGAGGAAATTTCTTGACTTTCGATAAATATACTCACAGTGACATAAGGAACATATGAATATATATCAAGAGAACCACGTGAAATTTCAAAATAAATATTCTGACTATGAAGGAAAAAGGAACACAATGGAGTACCCAAGCGCTTTCGAGCGTACTATTTACTCATCTTCGGAGAACTCTAGAAAAAACCTGAGTAGGTGTTTCCTAAAAGTTCCAAAATTTGAATTAATACCGAAAATCTATGCATTCATGGTCCAAAAGTGATTGAAATTTGTGATTTGCAAGTAAAGATTGCAAGGAGGGAATAACTATCACATATAGTCATGAAATTACGTCAGGGGAGTGAGCGGTGGCATTTTTCTTTGGCATCAGTCCTTCGAGCACACCCACCTTTGAGTAACATTTGGAGGATGTCGACCGGGATTCGGATATGTCCTAAGTCGAGCTGTCGTCTCCGTAGCTTCTACCCTGGTAGCAGAAATGGAAAGAAAAACATAAAAAGAAAAGAAAAGAATAAACTAAAATATATTGAGATAACAAAACATATATATATATATATATATATATATATATATATATATATATATATATATATATATATATATATATATATATATATATATATATATATATATATATATCAAAATCACATGTATGTACTTAATCTTGGAAAAATGTAGTATTTACAATATTTCAAATAATAGAATACAGAGTAATAATGTTCAGATCAGAAATTTTTTCTCTGTCATTCGAGGTTATTTAAAGAAAAAATAATCTGCCTTTACAAGGAGCTTATGGGTTAGTCATCTAAATATAGTCCTAAAATTTTAGAGTATTATAATTTTTTTTTCCTTTGGTATATAAAAGATACGCATCATTAAAAGCGTTTTTCTAGCGTTTTTTTTTTTGTTATAGCAACAAGGTATTTGATGTAATTATTCATCTAATGATACATGAAATTCTACCTAAAACAGGCGTTTTATTTAGCTTTTGGTTGTGAAATGTTTTCTTGTAATATAGATTATCACTATTATTCTTAAACAAACGAGTTTATCTATGTTCACAAGATATTCTACGGAGTTATATAAAATTTAAGAAGTTAAAAAACATTAAGAAAGAAAATCCTACCATATAATGCAGTTTCTTGTTTATCTATCATTCATTTTTTTTTTTTTTGGCTATTTTCAATTGAGGCTATATCATTTTACAGGGAGTTTCGTAGCCTTTAATAGCTTGACAAGATATTTAACAGGGTTCTTTCCATTTTTTCATTGTGGATTGCTCACATTTTCGAATCATACTTACACTACAGAGGAAATGTAAAGAGTCATGAGGAATGCACAGACAATAGAACTCAAGTTAGTGATCATAGTCCTCTTTGCCGACCTTCTCCTTCCTGCAATAGGAGGATATTAGATAGCAGTAGATTAATAAAAAGGATATCAGTAATAATAATAATAATATTAATAATAATAATAATAATAATAATGATAATAATAATAATAATGATAATAATAATAATGATAATAATAATAATAATAATAATAATAATAATAATAATAATAATAATAATAATAATAATAATAATAATAATAATAATAATAATAATAATAATAATAATAATAAAAATAATAATAATAATAGTAATCATAATAATAATAATAATAATAATAATAATAATAATAATAATAATAATAATAATAATAATAATAATAAAAATAATTTATGCCAAAACCAAAAAATTATGGTTTTCTGTATATGCTTATACCTAACTTGCTATTTTGTCTTATGATTAGCATATCTAGAAATGAGATTTTATTATAATTTTCTACCTCCATTGTAAACTTTATTCTTTTTTCTTATGCTTGTTGTTCATATAGTTAAAAGTTTTTGGGTATATTCTTGTTTTCTAAAGATCACAAATAGTTCTCTTATATATAAATATATATATATATATATATATATATATATATATATATATATATATATATATATATATATATATATATATATATATATATATATATATATATATATAGAGAGAGAGAGAGAGAGAGAGAGAGAGAGAGAGAGAGAGAGAGAGAGATGCTAAGCATAATTATAGATATCTATAACAAGCAAACTTTTATCGTTAAAATTGACAAGACTATTATAAAAGTACTCAAGTGATAACAGGTCTAGAATAAATTCCCATCATCAGAGTTTTGATGATAGCATTATCATGATGCCGAGAATACAGATGATGATGAGGATGTTGATGACTATGATTAATGATAATACTTATTAGGGTACAACCAAGACAATATATCCATATTAAATTCCATAAATTAATATATTCTTTTCTATAGCTGATAACAATTACTTTATCGGTGGCGAGAATGATTATGATAACGAATAAAAATAATTGATGCGGTGATGATGATGATTATGATAGGGCAATGTCGATCTATCACTCTTTTCAAAATAAGTTAATTATATTGTAGTCATTCATAACACTAAACGCCTGCTACTCGGAATCAGGTACGTATCATTTTCTTCAACTCCCAACATCGATTTACAGCGGGTATCTAAGCAAAATTGAATGCCTCAATGCCTCACTTTCTGGCTATTTTTTTTTTCTTCTTTTCCTCCTTATAGCCCTATTGTTTTTGAAAACAACGACATTTATCCTCACAATCCTACTAACATATTGTAAATTCAGATAGCCTCTAACTTGCCTTAGAGTAAGGGGAGTCACATAATCCAAATTTTTAAAACTGCATCTAAAATTATTGAAGGAAGTTCATTTTAATTTTCGTTATTACTCTTCCTATTTTCAGTTACTTTACATCTACAAAGGTATTATTTGTCTCTGCATAGAATACTGCTCTCACTTCTGAGGTGCTTCTTCTTATACTTATCTCATTAATAGGGTTGAATAAAAGGCCATCAGACTAATCAAAGACCCTTCTCTTACTTCTAATATGGATTCTCTCTCTCTTTGCCGTAAGGTATCACCCCTTTCTCCTTTCTATCAATACTACTTCCATCACTGCTCTGATGAGTAAGCGAATTGCATCCCTCCCCCAATGGTGAAGCTATGTAAGAAACGTCAATTTTTCTCCTAGTAAATGTTTTTATGGTGCCCGAGCCAAATGAGGGCATTTTTTCCCCCTTCCTGGTGTCACACTTGTTAAAAAGAATTATTGTAGAGATGATAATGATGATCCAGTTTTTTCCATACATTAAATTTTTATGAGCAAGAGTGTAATAATGAACCTTAAGCAGATCTGGGAGTGTCGATTGGCACACGTCCCCATGTAATGTTTCAGAGCCAAATAAAAAAAAAAACTCAGACCGGGACGGGTCTCGACCGACGACCTGACGACTCAAAGTCACGTACTCTAGCACCCGGCCACGGCGGCCATTGTAGAGTTGATGAGAATAATATAAAAAATAAGTAATGCTGTAGTTCAATGATAACCTAAAATTATGAGGGGGTATGATGGATAACGTCAGAGAGAGAGAGAGAGAGAGAGAGAGAGAGAGAGAGAGAGAGAGAGAGAGAGAGAGAGAGAGAGAGAGAGAGAGAGAGAGAGATATTACGCTTTGCTGCTTAAATAAGCTTGTCCGAGAAACCTCAATTAGGCATAGCAAATTATAGGGGGAAATTTAGAGATGTTCAAGGAAGAAGCTATAACATCAGTAAAAATACTTAAATAAATAATCAAGAAACAAATAAATTAATATAAATATATATATATATATATATATATATATATATATATATATATATATATATATATATATATATATATATATATATATATATATATATATATATATTGATAGATAGATAGATAAATAACTTTACAAATATATATTAATAAAATATTCATATAAGAAATTAAATTAAAAAAATAATGAGATAAACAGAAAATATACGTATAAACAAGTACATATTAGTTTATAAAAATATTAACGGAACAGATGAATATAATAATAATAATAATAATAATAATAATAATAATAATAATAATAATAATAATAATAATAATAATAATAATAATAATAATAATAATAATAATAATAATAACAACAACAACAGCAACCAGAGGACTCACAAAGTCTAACATTAGTTGAATTTTTTCAGGCTGGGCGGGGGGGGGGGGTAAATAAATGTGATGTCTCTAACAATCCCTTTTAGTTGCTCCTTTAAACATGGGTCATTATTCTCATAGTCGTAAATTCCATAGGTTAGCCCCAGACAGTCCCTGACAGTAGAAAACCTAAGAGACATTTGGTACAGGCGCAGAGACTAAAAGAATTAAAACTTTAGCTGTGACATATAAATATATATATATATATATATATATATATATATATATATATATATATATATATATATATATATATATATATATATGTATGTATGTATGTATGTATGTATGTATGTATGTATGTATGTATGTATGTATGTATGTATGTATGTATGTATGTATGTATGTGATTACCTAATTGTGTTTACGGGAAAGAGCCCAAAGCTCGTATCTTCCCGTCTCCTCATCGGTTCCATTTTAGACTTAGTGATACTTATCATACCTGTCCTTAAAACTATGGATTGAGAGAGCATTAACTACCTCCTCGCTTAGCCAATTCCAATTATCAACTACTCTTGCACTGAAAAAGTATTTCCTTACATCCTGCAAAGAAGTTTTCTTACGAAGCTTCAAGCTATGACCTCTAGTTCTAGAGCCAGCCATATCAAAATATCGATCCCTATCCACTCTATCATAACCATGAAGGAATTTAAAGACTGTCACCATATCCCCCCTCACTCTTCTAGCTTCGAGTGATGGTAAGTCTAATTCCCTCAGCCTCTCATCATAACTGAGATTGCGTATTTCTGGCACCAGTTTCGTGGCATGTCTTTGAACTTTTTCAAGCTTAGCTATGTGCTTTTTATGTGTGTGTGTGTGTGTGTGTGTGTGTGTGTACATTCATATAGACACACACACACGCATATATATATATATATATATATATATATATATATATATATATATATATATATATATATATATATATATATATATATATATATATACATATGTATATATATATATATATATATATACATATATATATATATATATATATATATATATATATATATATATATATATATATATATATATATATATATATATATATATATATATATATATATATATATATATATATATGTATATATACATATATATATACATATATATATACATATATATATATATATATATATATATATATATATATATATATATATATATATATATATATATATATATATATATACTGTATATACATATATCATCATTATCATTGTCATCATCGTATATCTCGGCTTCTCCAGTCGAGGGTCGCCACTGCTGTTCATTTGTCTCTATGTCGCTCTATCTGCTGCGTCCTCCTCTGTCACACCATACACCTTCATGTCCTCTCTCACCACATCCATAAATCTTTTCTTTGGCCTACCCCTCCCCCTTCTGCCTGGCAACCCCATCCTCAACAGCCTTCTCCCAAAATATTTCTCATTCCTACTCAGGACATGCTTAAATCATCTAAATCTCGCCTCTCTATCCTCGAATCTACCAACCTGCGCTGTCTCTCTAATATACTCACTCTTTGTCCTGTCCATCCTTGTCACATCCCCGTCTTCATCTTTGCCACCTCCAGCTCTGCCTCCTGTCTTTTTGTGAGAGTGATCGTTTCTAAACCATACAAGATTGTGGGTATTACTCTTATCTTGTCAACTTTACCTTTTACCTATGCAGGTACCCATTTATTACATATAACTTCTGACACTCTTCTCCACCCACTCCATCTTGCATGCACTTTCTTCTTCACCTCTCTGCCACATTCTCCGTTCATTTGAATAACTGGCCCCAAATATCTAATCTCATCCATCTTCACTATCTCTACGCCTTACAACCTCACCAATCCACCACCCTTCCTCTCATTTCCACTCATGTACTCTGTCTTGTTCCTACTGACTTTCATTCCCCTTTTCTCCCGTACATACCTCTATCACTCCAAGCTCGCCTTAACCTGTTCCCTACTTCTGTTACATAGCACAATGTCATCCACAAACATCACTGTCCATGGTGACTCCAGTCACCATAATAATATAAGTACTAGGAGAAATGACACAGGATTTAAGATGATCAGATAATGAAGGAGTGTGTTTACTTATGTGAGAACTTCAGTGTAGTTTTGTTAACAAGATAGAGTAGTAGAGAGAATAGACTTTTAGATAAATAGATAGATCGGGAAACGGAATCTACAGTTCCTCAAGTTGATAAGCACCATATAGTAGTTTAGAATTTATCACATTTTAAGATCACCATTAAACAGAGTGTCAAGCGAACCTGTCCTATATTAACCCAGGAGCCATAGAGAAAGAATTCCAAACAGAATGAGATGGAGTGAATTATAATTTCTAAGAGCTCGATATTCCGAGGGAAAATATTGAGGCCACGTGACCTTGACCCGATTGGAAGAGGAAGAGGATGAAGATGGGGAAGAGGGGGAGAAGTGAATAAGGGGATCAGTAAGTGTGCTCATTAACCAAGGAGAGGATAGAAAGAGCATGCTTTCTCTCTTTATAGCTTTCTTAGAGAGAGAGAGAGAGA
>JAXCGZ010006354.1:15000-27500 GCA_037179515.1 Halocaridina rubra | reverse complement strand
AGTTACTCTCGTCCATATGAACCGGATATAATCAGGTGTTCATTATTACATAATCTGGAAATATCAAGTTGTTCATCTTTACGGCTGCGTCAATATGCACTACTAGTGCATATGCTGGTGCTATGTACACTACGTGGCAGCGTTGGCAGATACCCAGCAAAGTCTGTATTTACACACACACACACACACACACACACACACACACACACACACACACACACACACACACATTATTAGAATTTTATGATGAGGTAAGCCAAATCTTACAGGAAAGAGAGGGCTGGGCAGATTGCATATTCCTAGACTTCCAGAAAGCGTTTGACACTGTTCCACATGGGAGACTTATTAGGAAGCTGCAATCAATGGCTAGAATAGGTGGAAATGTTTTGGAATGGATAAAAACTTACTTAGAAGGAAGGGAACAAAGGGTTAGAGTAAGACACTCAGTGTCTGAATGGAGAAGAGTTAGTAGTGGAGTTCCACAGGGTTCAGTTTTAGGGCCACTTTTGTTCCTTGTATATGTAAATGACCTACCAGAGTCTGTAAATTCATTCATGAATATGTTTGCAGATGATGCAAAGATTGTGAAGAAAGTAAAAAACGAGAACAATGGTAGAGAACTTCAGGAGGATCTAAATAATCTGCATGAGTGGTCAGAAAAGTGGCTAATGAAATTCAATACTTCAAAATGTAAGGTAATGAGAATGGGTACAAGTGCAAGAAGGCCCAAGCTTGACTACTCGGTGGCTGGAGTACAACTTCAAGAGACAGAAAATGAGAGAGATCTAGGAGTAAACATACTGGCAGATTTGTCTCCAGAAATACATATAAATGGCATAGTAAGGGCAGCATATGCATTCTTATCAAATGTAAGGGTAGCCTTCAGGCACATGGACAAGGAAATGTTCAGAAATATTTATGTAACCTATGTGAGGCCAAAACTCGAATATGCAGCCCCCTTTTGGAATCCGCACTTGAAAAAAGCACATAGCTAAGCTTGAAAAAGTTCAAAGACATGCCACGAAACTGGTGCCAGAAATACGCAATCTCAGTTATGATGAGAGGCTGAGGGAATTAGACTTACCATCACTCGAAGTTAGAAGAGTGAGGGGGGATATGGTGACAGTCTTTAAATTCCTTCATGGTTATGATAGAGTGGATAGGGATCGATATTTTGATATGGCTGGCTCTAGAACTAGAGGTCATAGTTTGAAGCTTCGTAAGAAAACTTCTTCGCAGGATGTAAGGAAATACTTTTTCAGTGTAAGAGTAGTTGATAATTGGAATTCGCTAAGCGAGGAGGTAGTTAATGCTATCTCAATCCATAGTTTTAAGGACAGGTATGATAAGTATCACTAAGTATAAAATGGAACCGATCAGGAGACGGGAAGATACGAGCTTTTGGGCTCTTTCCCGTAAACACAATTAGGTAATCACAATTAGGTAATCACACACACACACACACACACACACACACACACACAGAATGGGTACAAGTGCAAGAAGGCCCAAGCTTGACTACTCGGTGGCTGGAGTACAACTTCAAGAGACAGAAAATGAGAGAGATCTAGGAGTAAACATACTGGCAGATTTGTCTCCAGAAATACATATAAATGGCATAGTAAGGGCAGCATATGCATTCTTATCAAATGTAAGGGTAGCCTTCAGGCACATGGACAAGGAAATGTTCAGAAATATTTATGTAACCTATGTGAGGCCAAAACTCGAATATGCAGCCCCCTTTTGGAATCCGCACTTGAAAAAGCACATAGCTAAGCTTGAAAAAGTTCAAAGACATGCCACGAAACTGGTGCCAGAAATACGCAATCTCAGTTATGATGAGAGGCTGAGGGAATTAGACTTACCATCACTCGAAGTTAGAAGAGTGAGGGGGGATATGGTGACAGTCTTTAAATTCCTTCATGGTTATGATAGAGTGGATAGGGATCGATATTTTGATATGGCTGGCTCTAGAACTAGAGGTCATAGTTTGAAGCTTCGTAAGAAAACTTCTTCGCAGGATGTAAGGAAATACTTTTTCAGTGTAAGAGTAGTTGATAATTGGAATTCGCTAAGCGAGGAGGTAGTTAATGCTATCTCAATCCATAGTTTTAAGGACAGGTATGATAAGTATCACTAAGTATAAAATGGAACCGATCAGGAGACGGGAAGATACGAGCTTTGGGCTCTTTCCCGTAAACACAATTAGGTAATCACAATTAGGTAATCACACACACTCAATCCATTGTTTTAAGGACAAGTATAATAAGTATCACTGAGTACAAAAATGGAACTGACCAGGAGACGGGAAGTTACGAGCATAGGGCTCTATCCCGTAAGTACGATTATGTAATTACAATTAAGTAATTAAACAGAGTAATTAAGTTAATGGCCTTTACAAGATCTAGATATACTTAATTACGTCTTTTGTAGACTTGAACTTATTACCCATTCACTTTTACAAGATCCATAAATATTTCATAATCTGCATATGATCGTGAATATTTAATAATTCACATTTACTTGATATAATGGATTCGGTTTTACAATTGCCTTCTTGCGAAGGACTTGTTTTGGCAGATGTAATCGTTACCAAATATTATCATTAATTCTTCTATACATGAGGTGCAGAATTTAATATAGTTATCTTTGACAAGTTTTGGAAACATTAAAAAAAATCAACTGCTAGATCCTAAAACATTTAAAAATTCAACTTTAATAAGCCTGGCAACGTTGAATTTTTCATCGCTGTATACAGGTTCCCGAAAAATGTAATAATTCATTTTTAAAAGATTTGAAAGCATCATAATATGCTATAATTACATGCTCAAAATATATTTACATTCATATACGAATGCCATAATATACATAGAAATAAAAATGAAAATCCGAACTCTTTTTCTTCCTCTAAAAAGAATAATTACACTTAAAATATTAAGAAGACAGGATGAGACATAATGAAAGAGTCAATATTTAAACTCACCATTTCAAGCACCAAAAGTTTTATAATTATGACAATGAATACTTATGCTTGTATGTCCTTAATTGGAAGAAAGTTATAAACTAGAAAACAGTAAAAACTATATCCCATCAAGACATTTTTTTTATATATACATGAGAGGTTAAACATCAAAGCCTCTTGAAATTGAGCCAAGAAACTTCAAGTATGGTAAGTGCGTGTGGGTGTGGGTGTGTGTGTGTGTGAGTAGCTACCTAAATATGTTGACGAGAAAGACTCCAATACTTGTAACTCCTTTCTGTCGGATTCTTTTATTTTCCCCCATTAATACTTATTATATATTACCTTAAAACTATGAATGCACACAACTTTAAGAATTTTTTCGCTTGGGGAATTCATTCAAAATATTCTTACACTAGAAAGTACTTGCTTGCATCTTGCAATGAAGTTTTCTCACGAACTTTCAAAGCATACCTTCTAGTTTTAGAGCTATCCATATCAAAGTATCACTCTCCATCTACTAGGGCCTCACTGAATAATGTGTGTGTGTGTGTGTGTGTGTGTGTGTGTGTGTGTGTGTGTGTGTGTGTGTGTGTGTTTATATCCATTGCTTCCTTTGATCACAGTCTCCACGCATGCTATATCTCCTCAATCAGTAACACATAGATACAATACTTATATTTATAAAGAGTTATGAAAGAATAAATTCTTCATTCAGTCTTATAATGCAGCTTTAAAAAAAAATTTCACTTGATTAGAGATGCACTGACGTCAGCCTTTACCTAAACAGGAAAATCTCATATTTTCAAGTGTTATTTACAGTATATCTTATATATAATATTACTTTTATTTACTTAAAACATATTAGACAATCTATAGAGTGCAGACTCTTCTTCGATTTTATTACTACCTCCAGTACTATTTATACAACTTAAAAAATGAAGGAACCAATTCACCGTATAAATTTGAGCAGATTGCTGATATGCGCATTCAACTGTAAAAGTCCTCTGACTTTGAAACGATCCTGTCAGCCTCTTGAGAACCCGTCTTCCACATTTTTTTTTTAAATTTATCAATTATTTACATTTACTTATTACATAGTCCTTCTACTTTCAATAATTATTAGTTCAAAGATTAGACTCTTCACATATCCTGTGCTACGGGGAGACCATGTTCCATGAAAAGAAGAGCAGTACAGACCTGAAGTTCAAGCAAGGGATTTTACATAATAATAATGAACGAAAGAACCCCGAGAGTATTTATTATTAACTGACATGACTTTGGCTACTACAACTACAACTACTACTACTACTACTACTACTACTACTACTGCTAATAATAATAATAATAATAATAATAATAATAATAATAATAATAATAATAATAATAATAATAATAATAATAATAATAATAATAATAATAATAATAATAATAATAATAATAAGAATAAGAATAAGAATAAGAATAATAATACTAAAATAATATTAATAATAATAATAATAATAATAATAATAATAATAATAATAATAATAATAATAATAATAATAATAATAATAACAATAATAATAATAATAATAATAATAATAATAATAATAATAATAACATTTTCACATATGGCACGAAAATAGAAAATAATCAGCAAAGAATCCGGATCTATTTACAATGAAAATAAAAGATGACCACAAAATCGAGTTGAACTAATATACACATTATAGCATAAAAATTAACTTTAATTATACTAACATAATAACGACAACAAAATGTTTCCAGTCGCTTAGAGTCAAAAGTAGATTAGAATTATCCCGAGTTCAGACATCGAAAACGATAAAAAAAAATAGTAGTTTATGTAATAATCATACACACAAACAATACACACACACACACAGACGCACGAGCGCGCGCACACACAGAAAAGAGTTCCAGGAGCTGAATATGGAAAATGATGCCATGAAAACGTCCTTTGCTGATGCACTAAAGGGGAATGTGGCAGTAAAAGAGGCTGTAAAGGTGGTGGCACTGGAAAACATACAAACAGTTGACTATAAAGAGACAGTAATCGAAAAAATGAAAGACGTTGTGATGGAAAGGGCAAACCCACTCATCAGACAGGCACTTGATAAGGAGAAGACAGTAGTAATCTCAGGCATAAGTGAATCCCAGGAGCCAACATGGCAGGGGAGACTTGAAGAAAATAAAACTAACGTTGTAGACCTGATAAGAAAGCTTGGAGTAGTATGTGGTCCTGAGGATATTGTAAACATACACCAACTAGGTAAATATTCGAGGGAAGGAAAGCCGAGACCAACAAAGGTAACCTTTGAGAGAGGGGAGACATGTAGGGAAATATTGTTGAGAAAAAAAAGTCTAAAAGACCTTCAAGAATGCAAAGAAGTGTTCATTAGACGATACAGAACACAGGAAGAGATGGGAAAGATCAAAAACTTGTTGCAAGAGGCAAGAAGGTTAAATGATGAAAGAAATGAAGAAGAGAAGAAAAATTTTCGTTACGGAATACTTCCAGACAAAGGGGAGATAAAGAAGATAATGACAGAAGATCAGGGGATGGGGCCTCATTAAGATTGTTATACACAAATGCTGATGGATTAGCTGGTAAGGCAGTAGAATTAAAAGATAGGATTCACAACAGTAAGGCAGATATAGTAGCAATTACAGAGACTAAGTTGAGTGAGGACATAAACAGTGTCACAGTTTTTCCTAAGGGCTTCAGAATACTAAGGGTCGAAAGATCTGAGAGGACTGGTGGAGGGATAGCACTGCTCATAAGTGAGAGGATTCAAGTTGAAGAAATAAACTTGGCTATAGAAAGTGAGTTCAGGGAATTTCTTGTTGCTCGCATAAATACTGGGTCAGAGAGCATTATAATAACTGTTGTATACAACCCACCAAGGAACCAAAATATGCTTGAAATTTATGAGGAAAGTCATATAGGTACGATTGAAGTCATAAACTCAGTTGTTAACATGGCGCGGGAGAAAAAATGTAGGATTTTGATTATGGGAGACTTTAATCATAAAGAGATAGATTGGATAAATCTTGACCCACACAGTGGTGAGGACTCCTTTGGGGCAAGATTCCTAGATTGCGTACAAGGGAATTTCCTACACCAACATGTAATGGAACCAACAAGAGCCAGGGGTGGGGATGAGCCATCACTACTTGATCTGGTGTTCACAGATAATGTGTTGGATATTTAAAATATTGAGTATGAACCACCGATTGGAAAGAGTGACCACTGTGTGTTGTTGATGGAGTATATCATTGAAGACATTCTTCCTGAGAGTAGAGGCACTGAGGACATGAGGAGGAACTATCAGAAAGGAGATTACATCAAAATGAATGAGCTTTTTGCAGTTATTGACTGGAGAACCTTATTTTACAACAAATCTGTACAAGAAATGTATGACATCTTTTGTGAGAAATATGGGAAGATAGTAGATTGCTGCATACCTGTCACCAAAGTAGGTGTAATTCATGCCAGAGAGAAATGGTTCGATAATGGGTGTAAAAGAGCTAAGGAGTGGAGAGACAAATGCTGGAAAAGGTATAGGAGGAGAAAAAACATAAATGCCTGGCAAACCTACAAAAGAGCAAGAAATGACTACCTAAGTAAAAGGAGAGAGGCAGAGAAAGATTATGAGAGGGACATCACCAGGAAGGCTAAAGAAAATCCCAAGCTTTTCCACAGCTTTATCAGAGGAAAACTGAAGGTAAAAGAACAGGTTTTAAGGCTAAAGAGAGCGGATGGAAGCATCACTGAGACGGACGAAGAGATCTGCAAAGAATTGAACAAGGAGTTTCAGTCAGTATTTACAGTAGAAAATACCCCACCCCCTCAGATTGCAGTGATAGAAGCTCAAGGGCCGGTATTAGAGAACATCAACCTTACAGCCACAGAGGTATGCAAAGCGCTGATGGATTTAGATGTTCATAAAGCTACAGGTCCTGATGACATATCCCCTCATGTGCTTAAAAAATGCGCAAACACAATATCAGTGGCACTAAGTATCATATTTAAGGAGTCATTGGAGTCGGGGGAGATTCCAAGATGCTGGAAACAAGCAAATGTGATACCTATCTTCAAAAAGGGAAGGAGGGATACGACTCTGAACTATAGACCAGTTTCCTTGACCAGCATAGTTTGCAAACTTATGGAGAAACTACTAAGGAAACATATCTCTCTTCACTTGGAATCCTTCAACTTTTTGTCAGTGAGGCAACATGGCTTCAGAGAAGGAAGATCAACAGTAACAAACTTATTAGAATTTTATGATGAGGTAAGCCAAATCTTACAGGAAAGAGAGGGCTGGGCAGATTGCATATTCCTAGACTTCCAGAAAGCGTTTGACACTGTTCCACATGGGAGACTTATTAAGAAGCTGCAATCAATGGCTAGAATAGGTGGAAATGTCTTGGAATGGATAAAAACTTACTTAGAAGGAAGGGAACAGAGGGTTAGAGTAAGACACTCAGTGTCTGAATGGAGAAGAGTTAGTAGTGGAGTCCCACAGGGTTCAGTTTTAGGGCCACTTTTGTTCCTTGTATATGTAAATGACCTACCAGAGTCTGTAAATTCATTCATGAATATGTTTGCAGATGATGCAAAGATTGTGAAGAAAGTAAAAAACGAGAACAATGGTAGAGAACTTCAGGAGGATCTAAATAATCTGCATGAGTGGTCAGAAAAGTGGCTAATGAAATTCAATACCTCAAAATGTAAGGTAATGAGAATGGGTACAAGTGCAAGAAGGCCCAAGCTTGACTACTCGGTGGCTGGAGTACAACTTCAAGAGACAGAAAATGAGAGAGATCTAGGAGTAAACATACTGGCAGATTTGTCTCCAGAAATACATATAAATGGCGTAGTAAGGGCAGCATATGCATTCTTATCAAATGTAAGGGTAGCCTTCAGGCACATGGACAAGGAAATGTTCAGAAATATTTATGTAACCTATGTGAGGCCAAAACTCGAATATGCAGCCCCCTTTTGGAATCCGCACTTGAAAAAGCACATAGCTAAGCTTGAAAAAGTTCAAAGACATGCCACGAAACTGGTGCCAGAAATACGCAATCTCGGTTATGATGAGAGGCTGAGGGAATTAGACTTGCCATCACTCGAAGCTAGAAGAGTAAGGGGGGATATGGTGACAGTCTTTAAATTCCTTCATGGTTATGATAGAGTGGATAGGGATCGATATTTCGATATGGCTGGCTCTAGAACTAGAGGTCATAGTTTGAAGCTTCGGAAGAAAACTTGTTTGCAGGATGTAAGGAAATACTTTTTCAGTGTAAGAGTAGTTGATAATTGGAATTCGCTAAGCGAGGAGGTAGTTAATGCTACCTCAATCCATAGTTTTAAGGACAGGTATGATAAGTATCACTAAGTCTAAAAATGGAACCGATCAGGAGACGGGAAGATACGAGCTTTGGGCTCTTTCCCGTAAACACAATTAGGTAATCAATTAGGTAATCACACACTTTGTCAGTGAGGCAAAATGGCTTCAGAGAAGGCAGATCTAGAGTAACAAACTTACTCAAATTTTATGATGAAGTTAGCCATATCTTACAAGGAAGATAAGGTTGCGTAGATTACATATTTTTAGATCTCCAGAATGCAATTCATACAATCCCAAATGGGAGACTAATCAAGAAGCTGCAAGCAATGAAAGGAATAGGTGGGAAAATCTTGGTGTCCTTCAGACCCATTGGCAAGGAAATATTCAGAAATATTTATGTAACTAATGTGCGCCCAAAGCTTGACTAGGTTGCAAACTTTTGTCATCCGCACTTTAAAAGCATATAAATAAGCTGTAAAATGTTTAGACACATGCTACAGAACTGGTGCCTGAGATATGCAATCTTAGTTTTGAGGAGAGGCTGAGGGAATCAGACTTACAATCACTCGAAGCTAAACGGAAGAGGGGGATACGATGATGGTTTTTAAATTCCTTCTTAGTCTTGACAGAGTGGATAAAAAGCGGTGGGGATGAGCTGTCACTGCTTGATCTAGTACTCACAGATAATGTGTAGCATATTGAAAAAATTGAGTATGAACCATCAATTGAAAAAAGTTCTCCCCGAAAGTTGGGACAATGACAAGGACACAGGGAGGAGCTATCCAAAAGGAGATTAAAGCAAAATTAATGAGCTTTAGCAGTTATTGACTGGAGGACCATAATTAGTAATATAACTAGAGGTCATAGTTCGAAGCTTCGTAAGACTGGAAGTTTTCTAAGTGAAGAAGTAGTTAATGCTAATTCAATTCATAGTTTTAAGGACAAACATGATAAGTATAATTAGGTATATAATTAGAACCGACCAGGAGATTGGGAGTCACGAGCAACGGGCTCTTTCCCGTAAGCACAATTCATTAATTACACACACATATATACACACACACACACACACACACACACACACATATATATATATATATATATATATATATATATATATAATATATATATATATATATATATATATATATATATATATATATATATGTAGTCACCGTGGCTCAAGCGGTAGCGTCCGCGACTCTGAGGCGTCAGGTCGAGGGTTCGCGCCTCGTCACGGTCTGAGGATAGCAAGGGCATGCACTTAGGGTAATGGTTACATCTTCCAAAACAAATCCTTCGCAAGAAGGCAACTGTCCTAGCCCTTGATAGAAAAGGGAGTTCGTGACGTAAAACCGGAATATATATATATATATATATATATATATATATATATATATATATATATATATATATATATATATATATATATATATATATATATGTAGAATCTGTCCCTGTAGATATTCTTGCCTCAGTAAAATATGACGAATCTTGAGAGTGAGGACTGGGAGACTAAATCACTTTTTCTTAGGTTATATGAAAAGATTTTCCTGCATATCCATTATTAGAGTAATACTTCGCAAACTTAAATCATCAGCTGACCGATATACATCGACTCATTTCATTGCAAAAGAAAAAAAAACATGCAATATAATATTTTTTTTCAATTAATACATAAAGCACTTTGCCCTTTGATACTCTCTTCCCTCACTCCCAAAGTGGGTGTAACGGCAAGAAGAACACATCTCCAATTGGTTAGGTGTGCTATGGGAGGAGTTAATAAATAAACGAAAAATATTTCAAGTATAATAGGTCAAAACATTCCATAACAATATAAACATGGTGACTGTTATTATTCTCGTCGTGCTTGTAAGAGGATTACAAAATTCCAGTCAATGTTGGTTAAAGGATTACATATTATTGCGAGCTTGTATTTTGATTTCGCTTATGTAACTAATACCACCCAATCATGTACTTATGGATACATATTCATACACGGAGTATACCTGAATTCATATATAAACAGTAGGTATATTTTTCTTTTTTAATTATTAATCAGGTATAGCTCTCTTCTCTATAGGATATATGTATGTATGTATGTATGTATGTATGTATGTATGTGTATATATATATATATATATATATATATATATATATATATATATATATATATATATATATATATACATACATATATATATATATATATATATATATATATATATATATATATATATATATATATATATACATACATATATATATACATACATATATATATATATATATATATATATATATATATATATATATATATATATATATATATATATATATATATATATATATATATATACATACATATATATATATATATATATATATATATATATATATATATATATATATATATATATATATATATATATATATATATACATATATACATAGATACATAGATACATAGATACATAGATACATAGATAGATAGATAGATAGATAGATAGATAGATAGATAGATATATAGAGAGATAGAGAGATAGAGAGATAGATAGATAAATTTTTCTATGAGTGTGAAACTGAATAAGCAAAAAAATTGCTTTCATCATGCCCTTGCACGAAATGAAAAGCATTAAGACGAAGAAAAAATAGAAGGCTAAGGACAAGGCAGATAAAAGGGACTGATACACAATAGGAAAAGGACAGGATGAAAGACTTGTCAAAGTACTGAGGACCTAGTGATATGGCAGGATTAGCCCTTGTGAGGAAGATAGGTTATAAGAATTAGGATATTCACACGGAACTTCCTTCTTTCACGCACCCAGCAAACACAGTCATCAAATGATTCAGTTCATTCTCAGTAACAGCCACCAGTACTGTGTCATTTGCGAACAGCTATTGATTCAGTTTCAACAAATACATAAATATATGAATAGAGTAAGCAAGCTTATATGAAAACTAGTAGTGGGAGTTGTAGTAGTAATAGTAGTAGCAGTAGCAGTATTAAAGAATAAACTTGCAACTCACATAACATCCAATCTCAAATGAAATTTGTGATAGCTTCTTTTGCACGAATGTATCCTTTAAGCACTGACACTCTCCTCAATTAGGGCAATCTTGTTATCAACAAAAACTTACAAGCTGAGAAAAAAAATTCTGATATCACAATTTGTTCTCTACTTTTTCAATGTCACTTTGTTTCTTTTCCTCCTGAACAAACGTTTTTGTTCACTATATCTAAGCTGTGCATTATTTTGAAAGCTTCGATCAAGTTTATGTTACTCTAGTGCTTATATTATCAAAATCTGATTATAATTTTCTAGCCTTTATTCGCTGTTCGCTATCAGCTACAAAGTCACTGATCCACCTAAGGAAGTCACATATGAACCCAATTAGATGCTGCGGGAAACGGTGTCAAATGCTTTTCGGATGACTGCAAATATACAGTCTGTCAAGCCTTCACTACCTGCAAAATAGAACTTCACAGATCAAAGACTGGCGACTAAAGGTTCGCCTTCTCGAAAACCATCATTCGTCCTTGAACTTGCAAACAATGCTGGTTGATAACACTCGTCCGTAAATTAGTCTTATATGCTCTCCTCTTATTTTGAAAAGTACTGTGCATGCACTTATACTCACAAGTACAAATGCTTACCATCAGACACAAACAATCATGAATACGTTTATAATAAAAACTACAAGCGTGTGTGAAAGAAACTTTGCTGATGAACCTGGCGATGTCTTTCAGGAAACAGCGACCCAACGTAATGAGGAAATCTGCAGTCGCAAAAGAAGAAGAAGAAGAAGAAAAAGAAGAAGAAGAAGAAATTAGCCAAGTAAAGGAAGAGACATCATGAAACTGAAAACATCGGCGAAAAACAACGAGAAAACAAGAAAATATAAAAATATAAAAATTCTACCTAGCAACGGGAAACTCATTTCGCTCAACAATAGGGAAATTCGTCTCTTGAACTCGACAACAGAAGATTAAAATAAATTGTTCCTTTTCTCGTATTATAATGACATCTTCACAATATTAATTTGATTTATTATTTTCGTCATATGACGATATCTTATTATTCTCTGTTTTCATTATTATTTCAACGATATTTAAAAGCATGAGTAAGCTAATGTTGGTAGTAGTTAAGTGCTTAGCTACCAGCTCACGGAAAATGAATAGATCT
>JAXCGZ010006354.1:7500-10000 GCA_037179515.1 Halocaridina rubra | reverse complement strand
ATGACAAGGCAGAAGATTGGATAGATGAGTGAGAGCATGGATGGATAAATGACTAAATGATGATATATGTAAATATATATATACATACACACATACATATATATATATATATATATATATATATATATATATATATATATATATATATATATATATATTAAGTAGTAGGTTAGCCCATGGCATCAGAAACCCATTGCGGTACTACAATTAAAGGGTTTTGGACTTACACCTGCATCTACACCTAAAATTCTGGTATATTCGCTACACATCTCATATTATCCCTTCTTATCTGACTAGTAGTAAAACTCAACATTACTTTCCCTTTGCTCTCTTTCTCATCATAAATAGGTCTTTATTATATCGACAAGTCTTTCAGCCCGTCTTTTTATCGCTTATTATTCCAGCATTTCCGTCTAGTCATCAAGCAACTACTTTTTCTTAAATGCTTTCTTAGTGTGTGTGTATATATATATATATATATATATATATATATATATATATATATATATATATATATATATATATATATATATATATATATATATATTAAAGTTAACACATATTCCTTATCAATTCTCCAGGTTATTCATCATATTCATTGGAATTCAACATTGTATATATATATATATATATATATATATATATATATATATATATATATATATATATATATATATATATATATATAAATAATGGTCGTAATCTCCCTTGTAATATTTTTGAATACATATACACATATACAGTAGTAACAACTTCCGGGAGTAGAACATCTGCCCCAATTCAAACCTTACGTCTTGAGGACACTGTTCTATCTTTAAGATATATAATAAAGTAATCAAAGAGCTTGCTGAGTCGACAGAGGCTTCCAAAAGAGACAAAGTCGATTTTTGTCAAAGAGAATTGGAGAGCGACAAAATTTTCCATAATCGAATGGCGACAGTGTAAAGATGTTGTCCTATCACTGAGCCGAATATTTAATGGTGTTGTCGGTGACCTTGCTGACTCGACAGAGGGTAACATTTTGCACAACAAGATTCTTTACTTCCATGAGAGCTGAAGGATGAACACTTTTTGCTCTTATTTCTCGTGGGATATATTTCACTCTTTATCATAGGTATCTGAGAGTTAATCACTTTCACAAATGCACAGACATCAACTCTCTCTCTACTGATCTGAACTTGGGACCAGTACCGAGATGAGCTGGTTTTCTTCCCCTAGCGGTTGCATGAACATCTTTCTCATTATCCTTATTAATATTTTTCCTAAATGGGCTTTTATTGGGTTGCTCATTTTTACCATATCCAACATACATTCCCTCTCCCATGAATACTACTACTACTACTACTACTACTACTACTACTACTACTACTACTACTACTACTACTATGTTACTTATATAACTTTGACATTCAACCATGTTTCCTAATTCTACTTTTAGGAACCATCGTGGCATCAGGTCGGGCAAAGACAGCTGCTTTCTTAGATGGTTAGTGTTGAGTCTCCTGTCATACATGAAGGGATAACAAGAGATGTGTGACGAATACGCCAGTATATTCAACTGTAGTTGTAGAAACAGCAAATGAATCGTAACTGAGGGAATACTTAACATCAAGCTGTCCTGGCCAGTCCTACTCAATTCCAAATGACCTACAATTTCTACCCTTGAGTGGTCGTTGTCCCAGGGAGGTAAAATTAGTGTAAGTCCTTAATTAAAAAAATACATTCGGCATCGCAATCCATGTACTTAAAGTCCCTTTGGCTGACTTCAGCAAGTTATTATTATTATTATTATTATTATTATTATTATTATTATTATTATTATTATTATTATTGTCTGTGCCCATCCAACTTCGAATTGGAATTAACAGTGGCACAGAATGGCAAATTTATTATTATTATTATTATTATTATTATTATTATTATTATTATTATTATTATTATTATTATTATTATTATTATTATTATTATTAGTATATAACCTGAAGCAAAATAAATAGCCACAAAAATTAAGTGCATAAAACAGATGATATGCAATGTGTAAACATAAGAAATACAGAACAAAAATTATTAAAAACTAGGTTAAAGCTATCAATAAAACAGTTATAAAAATCGTAAATCCTAGATGATATCTAAACGAAAATACAAAAATAAGGAAATGCAGATCAGTCATTCAACTCACCTCTAAATACCAAATTTGTATTTCTCAATTTATATATCTAGAAAATCAATGCATAAACAATAAATAATGTATTGGGCTTAGAAGAAAATACGATTAACTGCGAGACACGTGCTATCTCGATGAAGGAAGAGCACTGCGTGACCTACACGCAATGGAGGCTGCAGCTTAACTGAGAAATTTCTCGGCCGAATTGGGTTGATAGAAATATTCTCTCCTGGGATATTGGTATGGTGACGTCGAATTTCTTTTGTGAAGAAAAAAAGAAGAAAAATATAACCGCCATTTTCTAAAGTACCAAATATCAGTCTGAGATAGAGAGAT
>JAXCGZ010006354.1:0-2500 GCA_037179515.1 Halocaridina rubra | reverse complement strand
CAACCGTAAAGCTGTCAGTGGCTGCGGAATAATTTCCTCTGGAGTCTATACACGTGCTGTTAATAATAAAGTAAAGGATGGTTTTCAACAGTGCAGGGAGGGTTTATACAGTAAAGGTAAAAATAAATGTAAAATACCTATGTATATGAGTATGCACACGTCATCATCACCTCATTCACCTTAAGTTTACCTATCACTTTCATATAAATTTACGTTTGCACGCTGTTTTTAATAAAGTAAAGGGTTGTTTTTTAACAGTGCCGGGAGGGTTTATACAGTCAAGGTAAAAATACATGTAAAATATTTATGTATATATTGTGATCCTACTTCATGGATTTTCACCTATCGCGGCCGGTCCCGGAACCGAACCCCCGCGATAAATGGGGGAGCACTATATATATATATATATATATATATATATATATATATATATATATATATATATATATATATATATATATATATATATATATATATATATATATATATACCATTTTACTATAGTGCTGTTTTACATAAAATCCTACATCCAAAGTAGATTCGAAAGTTATCGTACAGTACTCTTCTGATGTTTCCTTAAAGCAACCACAATAATGCAAGAACTTGAAGAACTTTTACAAAATATCAATAAGACAAGCTAAAGCCAGAATCACATTGATACTGTTGGTATTACATAACGAACTAAGCTGCTGTGGGTAGGCATTATGAAAGGTGGATGATAATGACGCAGGATGCCATTCGCAAGTTTTTACACGTAGGGTAGTATCGCAGGAGAGTCCTGAGAAGATTGAAGATTGTAAAGAAAAGACACAAATATTTTTTGTCGTAACACATAGGCCAGACTGCATAGTAGTTACCAATAGTATAAACCATCACAGTTATATTGTGATAAGATAAAATGTAATATTGTTTGATTTAGGCTTATCAATGAACAAAAATTGGTTTTGAGAAAAGGGAATTTAAAAACTCGAAGGTTGAAGCAAGCGGAAAAATATTAATGAGCACATACATTTGTAGGTTAAGGGTAGTATATTGCACTCGGAATCATCATCTTCCTTACTTCCATTCAATCCTATTTAATATTTCCTCTTTTCTTTCACAGCCATAGGATATAAAAATGAGAGTATAAATATATGTTGAATGCTTTACAAATGAATCCTATTTTCACAGATAAAGCATGACCACCCTACGAGCTCAACTTCATTACGGGTCCACCAGGACCCGTTCCATCCTTGGGTGTAGTATATACTGATCATCATCATCATTTTCGTCATTATTGAATTGCTTCTCTCTCTCTCTCTCTCTCTCTCTCTCTCTCTCTCTCTCTCTCTCTCTCTCTCTCTCTCTAAAATTATCGAAAAATACGATTACTTCTGAGAAGCAGGGTGGACCTAATTTTTTTTTCTCCACCCACCTTCACGAGTGTGTGTGTATGTGTGTCCATAATGGGGATTGGTAATTAATCATAAAGCGTTAAAACGCATACACACTTGCTTCCTGTATCAGTTACTTTATTTCTTTGAATATATACTCTCTGACCTGTGGGTAGGGGGTTAAAACTAATCTGTGCGAAAAATGAATTCAGTGACTTTTTTTTTTCGAAATTATCAACATACCAATATACCAAATTATGGCAATGCTAAGGGGGGGAAAAAGAATTATCAATGCAAATTATCTCTTAATTATGTATTAATGAAGCTTTTTCAGTTACAGTGTACTATACCAATGTTACTTATGATTAAGTGAGCATATAACAGTTAACTAGTCTTGAATTAATTAATTAATTAATAGGATGGGATGGGATAGGAGGGGGAAGAACAGTGACGGCATCGAGTGAACTTTCTTAGCCCTATTCAGGGTGTCATTACTGAAAAAGAGGGGGGAATAGGATGGTGTCTTGAATATATTTCAAGACAGTTTATTTCTACGTACATTATGTAAGTGTTAGTTTGCATATAGTTTCGTTTATTGTAACGTAAGTGCATAAATGTATACTTTTAGACTTCGCATGTATACTTATTAAGTTCTATCATGTATACACGTATATTCGTATGTATAATGTGTAGTTTATTAGGGAGGCTGGCCGTAGAAGACGTGGAGAAAGGAATGTAGGTCACTAATGGATTTTAGCCATTAACCCTTCACCTCCTTGATAACGCCTCGTTGAACAAAGAACTGTTGTAAGCAAGTCATAAGTCAACTTAGTCCTAGTACCAAGGACCCCGACAAACTAGAGGAGTTTGTGGGACTTTCTTATAAAGTTAGTTGCCGTCGTGAGATGCTACGAGGCACTCATTCTTACTGTGTTTGTTAACAGTACTTATAAGTTTATTATTAGTTGTACTCGTGAGATGCTACGAGGCACTCATTTTTACTGTGTTGTTGACAGTACTTATAAGTTTGTTAAAGAGTAGTTAGTTGCTCTCGTGAGACATTACGAGACACTCAAGTAGAAGAACGTGATAGAGATCTGTGGATCAGAAGATACGTTTTTTATTCG
>JAXCGZ010006353.1:40000-46653 GCA_037179515.1 Halocaridina rubra | reverse complement strand
AATGGTTATAAGCCTTGATGATAAAATTCGGAATATGGATGGAGAAATGAAAGAGAATGAAACACTCAGAGAGAAAATAAGTTCTTTGGAGGAAGCAAATAAAGCACAAGGGCAGGAGATAAAGGAACTAGAAAAAAGAATAAAGAAGCTGGAAGGGGAAAAGAGTCAACTAGAATCTAGAATTTCTAAACAAGAAGATAAAAACAAACAGCTGAATGACAACCTAAAGGAATTAGATGTTAGTTCACTGCTCTCTTCTGAGAGAGACGAGATTGCTGCTTGGAATGTCCAGATTAAGGAAAACATTGAACAGTTCAGAAAAGAGTTCCAGGAGCTGAATATGGAAAATGATGCCATGAAAACTTCCTTTGCTGATGCACTAAAGGGGAATGTGGCAGTAAAAGAGGCTGTAAAGGTGGTGGCACTGGAAAACATACAAACAGTTGACTATAAAGAGACAGTAATCGAAAAAAATGAAAGACGTTGTGATGGAAAGGGCAAACCCACTCATCAGACAGGCACTTGATAAGGAGAAGACAGTGGTAATCTCAGGCATAAGTGAATCCCAGGAGCCAACATGGCAGGGGAGACTTGAAGAAAATAAAGCTAGGGTTGTAGACCTGATAAGAAAGCTTGGAGTAGTATGTGGTCCTGAGGATATTGTAAACATACACCAACTAGGTAAATATTCGAGGGAAGGAATGCCGAGACCAACAAAAGTAACCTTTGAGAGAGGGGAAACATGTAGGGAAATATTGTTGAGAAAAAAAAGTCTAAAAGACCTTCAAAAATGCAAAGAAGTGTTCATTAGACGATACAGAACACAGGAAGAGATGTGAAAGATAAAAAACTTGTTACAAGAGGCAAGAAGGTTAAATGATGAAAGAAATGAAGAAGAGAAGAAAAATTTTCGTTACAGAGTTCTTCCAGACAAAGGGGAGATAAAGAAGATAATGACAGAAGATCAGGGGCTGGGGCCTCATTAAGATTGTTATACACAAATGCTGATGGATTAGCTGGTAAGGCAGTAGAATTAAAAGATAGGATTCACAACAGTAAGGCAGATATAGTAGCAATTACAGAGACTAAGTTGAGTGAGGACATAAACAGTGTCACAGTTTTTCCTAAGGGCTTCAGAATACTAAGGGTTGAAAGATCTGAGAGGACTGGTGGAGGGATAGCACTGCTCATAAGTGAGAGGATTCAAGTTGAAGAAATAAACTTGGCTATAGAAAGTGAGTTCAAGGAATTTCTTGTTGCTCGCATAAATACTGGGTCAGAGAGCATTATAATAACTGTTGTATACAACCTACCAAGGAACCAAAATAGGCTTGAAGTTTATGAGGAAAGTCATATAGGTACTATTGAAGTCATAAACTCAGTTGTTAACATGGCACGGGGAAAAAAATGTAGGATTTTGATTATGGGAGACTTTAATCATAAAGAGATAGATTGGATAAATCTTGACCCACACAGTGGTGAGGACTCATTCGGGGCAAGATTCCTAGATTGCGTACAAGGGAATTTCCTACACCAACATGTAATGGAACCAACAAGGGCCAGGGGTGGGGATGAGCCATCACTACTTGATCTAGTGTTCACAGATAATGTGTTGGATATTGAAAATATTGAGTATGAACCACCAATTGGAAAGAGTGACCACTGTGTGTTGTTGATGGAGTATATCATTGAAGATATTCTTCCTGAGAGTAGAGGCACTGAGGACATGAGGAGGAACTATCCGAAAGGAGATTACATCAAAATGAATGAGCTTTTTGCAGTTACTGACTGGAGAACCTTATTTTACAACAAATCTGTACAAGAAATGTATGACATCTTTTGTGAGAAATATGGGAAGATAGTAGATTGCTGCATACCTGTTACCAAAGTAGGTGTAATTCATGCCAGAGAGAAATGGTTCGATAATGGGTGTAAAAGAGCTAAGGAGTGGAGAGACAAATGCTGGAAAAGGTATAGGAGGAGAAAAAACATAAATGCCTGTCAAACCTACAAAAGAGCAAGAAATGACTACCTAAGTAAAAGGAGAGAGGCAGAGAGAGATTATGAGAGGGACATCACCAGGAAGGCTAAAGAAAATCCCAAGCTTTTCCACAGCTTTATCAGAGGAAAACTGAAGGTAAAAGAACAGGTTTTAAGGCTAAAGAGAGCGGATGGAAGCATCACTGAGACGGATGAAGAGATCTGCAAAGAATTGAACAAGGAGTTTCAGTCAGTATTTACAGTAGAAAATACCCCACCCCCTCAGATTGCAGTGATAGAAGCTCAAGGGCCGGTATTAGAGAACATCAACCTTACAGCCACAGAGGTATGCAGAGCGCTGATGGATTTAGATGTTCATAAAGCTACAGGTCCTGATGACATATCCCCTCATGTGCTTAAAAAATGCGCAAACACAATATCAGTGGCACTAAGTATCATATTTAAGGAGTCACTGGAGTCGGGGGAGATTCCAAGATGCTGGAAACAAGCAAATGTGACACCTATCTTCAAAAAGGGAAGGAGGGATACGGCTCTGAACTATAGACCAGTTTCCTTGACCAGCATAGTTTGCAAAGTTATGGAGAAACTACTAAGGAAACATATCTCTCTTCACTTGGAATCCTTCAACTTTTTGTCAGTGAGGCAACATGACTTCAGAGAAGGTAGATCAACAGTAACAAACTTATTAGAATTTTATGATGAGGTAAGCCAAATCTTACAGGAAAGAGAGGGCTGGGCAGATTGCATATTCCTAGACTTCCAGAAAGCGTTTGACACTGTTCCACATGGGAGACTTATTAGGAAGCTGCACTCAATGGCTAGAATAGGTGGAAATGTTTTGGAATGGATAAAAACTTACTTAGAAGGAAGGGAACAGAGGGTTAGAGTAAGACACTCAGTGTCTGAATGGAGAAGTGATAGTAGTGGAATTCCACAGGGTTCAGTTTTAGGGCCACTTTTGTTCCTTGTATATGTAAATGACCTACCAGAGTCTGTAAATTCATTCATGAATATGTTTGCAGATGATGCAAAGATTGTGAAGAAAGTAAAAAACGAGAACAATGGTAGAGAACTTCAGGAGGATCTAAATATTCTGCATGAGTGGTCAGAAAAGTGGCTAATGAAATTCAATACTTCAAAATGTAAGGTAATGAGAATGGGTACAAGTGCAAGAAGGCCCAAGCTTGACTACTCGGTGGCTGGAGTACAACTTCAAGAGACAGAAAATGAGAGAGATCTAGGAGTAAACATACTGGCAGATTTGTCTCCAGAAATACATATAAATGGCGTAGTAAGGGCAGCATATGCATTCTTATCAAATGTAAGGGTAGCCTTCAGGCACATGGACAAGGAAATGTTCAGAAATATTTATGTAACCTATGTGAGGCCAAAACTCGAATATGCAGCCCCCTTTTGGAATCCGCACTTGAAAAAGCACATAGCTAAGCTTGAAAAAGTTCAAAGACATGCCACGAAACTGGTGCCAGAAATACGCAATCTCAGTTATGATGAGAGGCTGAGGGAATTAGACTTACCATCACTCGAAGCTAGAAGAGTAAGGGGGGATATGGTGACAGTCTTTAAATTCCTTCATGGTTATGATAGAGTGGATAGGGATCGATATTTCGATATGGCTGGCTCTAGAACTACAGGTCATAGTTTGAAGCTTCGTAAGAAAACTTCTTTGCAGGATGTAAGGAAATACTTTTTCAGTGTAAGAGTAGTTGCTAATTGGAATTCGCTAAGCGAGGAGGTAGTTAATGCTGTCTCAATCCATAGTTTTAAGGACAGGTATGATAAGTATCACTAAGTCTAAAATGGAACCGATCAGGAGACGGGAAGATACGAGCTTTGGGCTCTTTCCCGTAAACACAACTAGGTAATCAATTAGGTAAGCACACATATGCACGCTCGCACACACACACACATATGCATGCAAGCATTCATATACATATACTTAGTTATTGCTTGATTACACACAGGTTATATGTAAATGAGCATACCACACATCTCACACAGAAGGCCTTAGTTATACTGTACTTAATAACTCTGTTAACAATGCTCATATAAGAATGAAAGTTAATATATCTGCTACTAGTTGTACTAAATATTGGATATACAATAGTACTGTCGTCTATAGAAGTAGTAGTAGTAGTAGTAGTAGTAGTAGTAGTAGTAGTAGTAGTAGTAGTAGTAGTAGTAGTAGTAGTAGTAGTTGAATTTCAAAAGCATTATTTGGAAGCAGTCATTGGATCACAAGACTTCAAAGCTGAGCTTATTCCCACCATAGTAAAATGAATCACATATTAAAAAAAAAACAAAAAAAAAAACCTTCGCATTTGGGCAAAAACAGTTGTGGACTTACATATCAAGATCAATGCCCGACAATGAAGATTGACTACGTACAGGGTGTCCACAAAGTCTGGGTACATAGGAAATTTCACTATGCAGACCTATTCAATCGAGGTCACCTGAATTTTGTAAAGCGCAACAAATTATGCATTGAAAATGATGGAAATCATATTGAAAATATTATTTATTAACATTAGATTTAAATAAAATTGTTTTGTTTTAAAAGTATGTGTTAATCTCCTGTGTACCCAGACTTCGTCTGGGTACACAGGAGATTAACACATACTTTTAAAACAAAACAATTTTATTTAAATCTAATGTTAATAAATAATATTTTCAATATGATTTCCATCATTTTCAATGCATAATTTGATGCGCTTTACAAAATTCAGGTGAACTCGATTGAATAGGTCTGCATAGTGAAATTTCCTGTGTACCCAGACTTTGTGGACACCCTGTACAATCACTTGGAAGTAGCATTAAGAAATGGAATCATTTCAGCTTAGCTAAAGAGATATATTTGTCCTGTCGCCGAGTGGGAGCTTCTTAACCGGCAAAATTTGGAGGTCTGGGGCCAAGTATCCTAGTAAAATGAGCCCCACTGAATACCCAAATCCCATATGAATGGTCATCTTTGCCATACCAAATCAATTACAAGATACATTAGCAGATATCAGTGCTTATGACATCAGAGGTTCCGGTTTTACGTCACAGACTCCCTTTTCAACCATGGGCTAGGACGGTTGCCTTCTTGCGAAGGACTTATTTTGGCAAATGTAACCGTTACCCTGAGTGCATGCCCTTGCTAATCCCAGACCGTGACGGGGTGCGAACCCTCGACCTGACGCCTCAGAGTCGCGGACGCTACCGCTTGAGCCACGGTGACTACTTGCTTATGACATCAGAGGCTTAGGTATTCAAATTTCCAAAAGTTGTCCCAGTCAGCAGATCAATCAGCCTCAAAATCTGTTATCAAAATTATTCTCTATAACACAGAGCAAGGGTACCTATGCCGTAGGAAGTTGGAGCTTGTAAATACCTCTCATCTTGCCAAACAAGGAAAAAATATTTTAGTCCTAATGAACTAGAAATTACTTATCCCGCGGCTCTGCAATATGGATGGCAAATTGAGGGTCTATCATCTTGCCAAACAAGGAAAAAGGTTTTAGTCTTAATGAACAAAATATTACAGATCCCGCAGCTCTGCAATATGGATGGCAAATTGAGGGTCTATCTGACATATGGTCATGTGGACATGATTTTGCAGACGATCATACTATGCTGTGCCCGAAGGAAAACTCGTGTGCTCAAGACATGATGAAATTCGGTTTTGAAGGAGGTCTTGCAAGGATGTGGAAGCTGAGTCTTGGTCCTTCAATCACTCACTAGAAAATTAATGTTTCTACAAGACAACAAAACAAGTCAAATGAGGTGTGAATTAAGTGAAATGTCTGAGGGTTCTAAACAAGAGGTCAAATGTGCTAAGAAGTCCAGCAAGACATGAGTTGCCAGGATTACCTGAAGATTTTGGACCTGAGGTCAAAATGACTTCTCTGATATCAGCACTTTCGACCCACTGGTTTCAAGCCGTTGCCATCAAACACTTAGAACGGTTCACAGTTTGACTGAGAAGGCACAAATACGGCAGCACTCAACAAATAAAAAACATCAAACAAAATGAATCGCTCGCTCATTGTTAACGATGACAGTGGAGGGAAGAAACCCAGTAATAATAATAATAATAATAATAATAATAATAATAATAATATAATAATAAAAATAATAATAATAATAATAATAATAATAATAATAATAATAATAATAACAATAATAATGATAATAATAACAATAATAATCATAATGATAATAATAATAATAATAATGATGATATTAATAGTATTAACACCTAGTTAGCCATCGCAATAACGCACCTTATATATCCATCATCAAAAACATCACTACCATACTCTATTATCAGAATAAAGTTTTCGACAGCTCTGTTTGTCGCCAAACATACTGTCAAACGCACACGAATCACAAACAATGTGTAGAAAACAAACAAAGCACACGAGCTGCCATGTACAACACATGTTTTGATGTGAAGTACACATGAGTGTTAATGGAGTTGTTTGTTCATGTGTAGATGTTATTCAGGTTTGAGGCAGAGTAGCGTATTGTTATGATAATATATGTCTAAACTTTTTATCGATCTTTATATATAGCACTCAAAGCCAGTCTCTCTCTCTCTCTCTCTCTCTCTCTCCTCTCTCTCTCTCTCTCTCTCTCTCTCTCCTCTCTCT
>JAXCGZ010006353.1:25000-30000 GCA_037179515.1 Halocaridina rubra | reverse complement strand
GAACACTTGCCCTAATCACGATTTCCCCCAGAGCAATATCCCCTAATGTGCAATGCCAAATCGGACAAGTGCCCCTTGATAATATTTAAGTGGAATATATCATATAATCAAGAATTAATAGAGAATTAGAAGTCCATTGTGAACATTCTATGATTTCATGCTTGGTTAGGTTAGGTAAAGTTAGATTAGGCTAGGTTATCTTGGGATAGCCTAATTAAGACTAAATGAATTTAGATTAGGGGCTAGGCAATAGGCCTAATCGGCATTTGTCCTATGGAAATTCTCATATGGAGCAATAGCCATACCTGCGAGTAGTGTATGTGTGCTCTGACTCGGCCACCCTCTCACAAAGGGACTGCCGCCTCTGTATATATACAATGTCTTCAGCTACAGAATGATAATTTTTCGCCCATATTATGACCTAGCTCTTGAAGATACTTCCACCACTGGCCTCATACACCTAACTGAGGTCGCTGAAATGGCAAGGGGTTATCACACGCTGGACACTTAATACTTTTTAGCTACTCTAAGTGGCGCTGAAGGAGAAAAGCTGTACAAACCATAAGCTGGGAATTAAGCACGATATTATTATAGTATGTTACTTATATTCATAAGTAAATTGGAAATAATAACAGCAATAATAATAATAATAATAATAATAATAATAATAATAATAATAATAATAATAATAATAATAATAATAATAATAAAACAATAATAATAATAATAATATAATAATAATAATAATAATAATAATAATAATAATAATAATAATAATAATAATAATAATAATAATAATAATACCAGTCAATCTTCCATTAGAGAGAGAGAGAGAAAAAAAAGAAAAGGTTTCCCCCATCCCATTTCATAAGAGACAAAAATAGAAACCATTCCATTTTTTTCCCATCATAAAATTGAAATATTATATAAACCACGTCTATCAAAAGATGGTTTGGTAGGGAAAGAGAAACTGAACGAAAATCAAAGAAAAGACAAAATAATAAAGAGAGAGAAAAATAAAACGAAAAGTTATGAGAAAGAATTGATCAAATTTGGATGATTGATGATGAAGTATCTTCGCATATCCCTTTCCTATTCGGGCCAAAGTTTATTATGAACACACCACTGTGTGTGTGTGTGTGTGTGTGTGTGTGTGTGTGTGTGTGTGTGTGTGTGTGTGTGTGTGTGTGTGTGTGTGTGTGTGTGTGTGTGTGTGCTTATGTTGTTATTTTTGTTTCTCTATGTATGTGATCAAATGAAGTGTGACTACACCATAACAAGAGAGAGAGAGAGAGAGAGAGAGAGAGAGAGAGAGAGAGAGAGAGAGAGAGAGAGAGAGAAGGAGAGAGAGAGAGAGAGAGAGAGAGAGAGAGAGAGAGAGAGAGAGAGAGAGAGAGAGAGAGAGAGAGAGAGAGAGAGAGAGAGAGTGAATATATGTTTGTGATTCTATTTTTGTGTATATAATTGTGTAAATATTACTATATGTGTGTACGTTTGTGGGTTATTTGCTTATTGTAGGTCCCGAATGAGATTGGAAGTTGAATTAAATGCGAAAACGAAGCCACGAGTGAGGTTGGATGAAACTGTAATATGAACAGAGTGACATTCAGATAGAATGCATTCATTCCTAGTATAGCAGATATAGCTGTAAGGATTGTTTCTCTTTTAGACCTTCTGTGGTGTAGTTGGTAGCGCCTTAGCACAGTAATTATGTGTCCTAGGTTCAAGTCCCGATCGGGGTAAAAATTATTCATATATATATATATATATATATATATATATATATATATATATATATATATATATATATATATATGTGTGTGTGTGTGTGTGTGTGTGTGTGTGTGTGTATGAAAGTGTATCTCTATGCCCAATTTGTGTAAATGTGTAAGCATATCTCTACATGTATGTATGTTTACGTGCAATATGTTGATGCGCTCATATCTCTGTACGAATGCACGTGTAGGTGCTATTCTGCATGGGCGTATGTGTGTCATTAATATATATATATATATATATATATATATATATATATATAATATATATATATATATATATATATATATATATATATATATACATACATACATACATATATATATATATATATATATATATATATATATATATATATATATATATATATATATATATATATATATGAAGTTATTAACTTATTAACTGAATCCTGATTTAGTTTTTCAAGTTATCTTATTGCAATTAGTTTAGTAATTTTTCAATCCAGCCACTGGGAGATCATGCCAGCTTAACTCGGTGCCGGTCCTAACCACGGATCAGCTAGGATGCTTAAGGTAATGGTGGGCATTCAACCTTAAAACTGTTGGCCAGACCTAAGACGCTTCTTCGAGAGGCTAATGAAAAACAGCGACCCCATAAGAAAATAAGCAAAGCTACTCTCTCTCTCTCTCTCTCTCTCTCTCTCTCTCTCTCTCTCTCTCTCTCTCTCTCTCTCTCTCTCTCTCTCTCTCTCTCTCTCTTTGTAACCTGAGGTTAAACTCTCCCAAAGCAACATCGCTAATCTCAAATTCTGTGAACGAAGCATTATGAAATCATTATTAATGCATCTCGAAACCGCGAATGACTTAGATAGATAGATAGATAGATAGATAGATAGATAGATAGATAGATAGAGAGAGAGAGAGAGAGAGAGAGAGAGAGAGAGAGAGAGAGAGAGAGAGAGAGAGAGAGAGAGAGAGAGAGAGAGAGAGAGAGAGAGAGAGAGAGAGAGAGAGAGAGAGGGGGGGTTTTTTCCAATTGATAACAAATATTATAAATTTCAAGGTGTATATATATATATATATATATATATATATATATATATATATATATATATATATATATATATATATATATATATATATATATATATATATATATATATATATATATATATATATATATATATATATATATATATATATATATAATGAGCGTGGCACCAGGACGGCCCAAAAAATAATGAAATAAAATAGCCCTCATCAGGCCTGGGCACGAAGAAACCAAAGTAAAGAGAAACAGAGATGGAGAGTGAAGTGACTTGTCAGATGTGAAGGGATAATAAGAGATGTGTAACGAATACAAGAATATCCGGTGTTGATGTAGGCACAAATAATTTATATATATATATATATATATATATATATATATATATATATATATATATATATATATATATATATATATATATATATATATATATATATATATATATATATATTCAAATAAGCACATTATCATATGTGGAAACATGAATAATTTTTACCCCGATCGGGACTTGAATCTAAGACACATAATTACTGTGCCAACGTAAAAAGTTATTAATGCTTTCACATATGATAATGTGCTTATTTGATTATTGTAGGTCCCGAATGAGATTGGAAGTTGAATTAAATGCGAAAACGAAGCCACGAGTGAGGTTGGATGAAATTGTAATATGAACAGAGTGACATTCAGATAGAATGCATTCATTCCTAGTATAGCAGCTGTAGCTGTAAGGATTGTTTCTCTTTTAGACCTTCTGTGGTGTAGTTGGTAGCGCCTTAGCACAGTAATTATGTGTCCTAGGTTCACGTCCCGATCGGGGTAAAAATTATTCATATATATATATATATATATATATATATATATATATATATATATATATATATATATATATATATATATATATATATATATATATATATATATATATATATATATATATACACGCATATATGCATGCTCATATATATATATATATATATATATATATATATATATATATATATATATATATATATATATATATATATATAATATATATATATATATATATATATATATATATATATATATATATATATATATATATATATATATATATATATATATATATATATATAGAGAGAGAGAGAGAGAGAGAGAGAGAGAGAGAGAGAGTAACCTGGAAGTTAGTTGGTCGTCAGCCATAGTTATGCCAGAGAGAGAAGAGCATTTAAGGGTGATTAAGAACAGCATTTCGGCAAGCGAAATGACTCTCTCATCCGAGTTCAATGTGAAACAGAGATTATAAATCGTGTGTTTCTATTGCTAATAGTATGAATGTGATTATCAGCATGTTCTGCGGATGTCGTTAGGTGTGTGTGCGTGTGTGTGTGTTTACGTGTGTCCCTTGACTTGAATGTGGTTAGAGTGTGTGGATGACTTAGGAAAGAGTTGAAGTGTGTGTGGGTGACCTGCGAATGTGATTGTGATTTGGTACCCTGCACATATAATTGAATGTGTGGGTGCCCTGGAATGCAATTAAGCACGTGATTGGTCTGAAAGTATAATCAAATATGGGCGCCCTTAGAATGTGATTATATCACCAGTTGGTAAAAGAGAGCGTACAAACATATTATGACAGTGAAACATTCAAATACCGTGCGTAAACCATTTTGTGTAACAATAATCTTCAAATGTGATTAAGTGCAAAGACGGCATTCAATTGCGTTTAATTATATCAGTGCCTTGACATGTGATTAACTCAGTACTCAACCATGCAATTCAGTATGTAAAACCTGGCAAATATGTTTATGTGAATGCTCAAAGAATGTGATTACATATCGAAATACCCTAAAAATGGGACTCTGTGAATGCTTTGTGACTGTAATTATACAGGTGAATGCTCTAATAAATGTGATTAAATCCTTGAATGCCGTGATTCTGACTAAACATGTGAATTCTCTGTGAATGTGATTACACATGTAAATACAATGAAAATTCATATCTGAGTTCAAAATTAGTAAATAAACTACAAGTTCAATGTGAATTTGATTATACGATCAAAACCTTATTTTAAAATACAGTAACCGGACATTATAAATATATGATTCTCTTGTGAATGTGATTAAAAATCACGTACCGTTCGCAAGAATTATCAACACGATAAAACTAATTTGACATGACAGAGTATGACTCTAAAATGTGAATGGCAGTTGAATGTGATTAACATGAATGTT
>JAXCGZ010006353.1:12500-20000 GCA_037179515.1 Halocaridina rubra | reverse complement strand
TCCTCCTTAACTTTTCCAGTATTTGTCTCTCCACTCCCTAGCTCTCTTAAACTCATTATTGAACCATTTCTCTCTGGCATGAATTACTCCTATTTTGGTGACAGGTACGCAGCAATCTACTATCTTCCCATATTCCTCACAAATGATGTTGTACATTTCTTGCACAGATTTGTTGTTAATAAGGTCCTCCAGTCAATAACTGCAAAAATCTCATTCAGTTTGATGTAATCTCCTTTTGGATAGTTCCTCCTTGTGTCCACAGTGCCTCTACTCTCAGGCAGAACATCTTTGATGATATACTCCATCAACAACACACAGCGGTCACTCTTTCCAATTGGTGGTTCATGCTCAATTATTTCAATGTCCAATGCATTATTTGTGAATACTAGATTAAGCAGCAATGGCTCATCCCCACCCCTGGCCCTCATTGGTTCCAGTACATGTTGGAGTAGGAAATTCCCTTGTACACAATCTAGGAATCTTGCCCTGAATGAGTCCTCCCCATTGTGTGGGTCAAGATTTTTCCAACCTTGTCTCTCTATGATTAAAATCTACCATAATCAAAATCCTATACTTTCTCTTCTGTGCAATGTTAGCAACTGAGTTTATGACTTCAATATTACCTATAGGACTTTCTTCATAAATTTCTAGCCTATATTGGTTATTTGGTAAGTTATATACAACAGTTATTATAATGCTCTCTGATCTGGTAATTCCTTGAACTTACTTTCTATAGCGAAGTTTATTTCTTCAAACTAAAATCTTTCACTTATGAGCAGTGCTATTACTTCACCAGTCCTCTCAGATCTTTCAATCATTATTATTCTGAAGCCCTTAGGAATACCTATGACACTGTTTATGTCCTCACTTAACCAAGCCTCTGTAACCGCTACTATATCTGCCTTAGTGTTGTGAATCCTATCCTTTAATTCTACTGCTTTACCATCTATTCCATCAGCATTTGTGTACAGCAATCTTAATAAGCCCCATCCCATGATCTTCTGTCATTATCTTCTTTATCTCCCCTTTGTCTGAAAGAACTCTGAAATAATTTTTTTCCTCTCTTCTTCATTTCTTTCCTCATATAACCTTCTAACCTCTTGCAACAAGTTTTTGATGATCAACTAAAAAGAGAAAATAAAATGAGTAGACTTATTAAGAATTTAAATCTAGAACAGATTATAAATAAACCAACTAGAATCACTCCCACTTCAGTTTCCCAAATCGATCTAGTAATAACAAACTCCAAACATATGATAACTAAGTGTGACGTAATGCCAAGCCCTATAGCAGACCACGAGGAAATTGTAACGTCCCTAAATATTCGCAAACCAAAGAGACAACCAATCTTTAAAACATTCAGATGCTTAAGAAATTATTCACAAGAATTACTTTGTAGTTTACTTATGAATGAAGTACATAAATTAAATGAAATTCTATATACCGATAATATTAATATACAAGTAAATATTTTAACCAGTGTCTTATCATCATGTATAGATCGATGTGCACCACTCGTGACAAGAGAAATATTTCGTCCCCCCGCTCCTTGGATAACAGATGACATAAAAAACATTATGAAAGAAAGAGACAAACTACAAAATGAAGTAAAACTACAAAGAGATAATATCCCTTTAAGAGAAAAGTTTACAGAGCATAAGAAACAAGTAAAATCATTATTAAGTAACAGTAAGAAACAGTATTACAAAAATGAATTTCAAAACGCTAAAGGCAATATCTCTGATACATGGAAAATTGCTAAAACCATGCTTTCCAATAACTGTAATAAAAGTAGTAACATATCAATTATACCCGATGAGGTAGATGTAAGTGCTAAAGCAGAGTTCAATAATTTTTTCGCTGAAGTGGGGAAAAAAACCTTTGAAAAAACAAAAAAAGAAATAATAAATGAAATCAATAATAGTAATGGTGGTAATAATAATGATGATGGTAGTAGTAATAATAATATAAATGTTGATAATGGTGTAAATAATAATGATGGTGGTAGTAATGGTAATGATAATAGTGATGATGGTAGTAATAATAATAATAATGTTAATCTTCAAGAACATAGTGCATTCAATAGAAGTAATGATGTCTTTAACCCTACTACAGTAGATTGTAATACAGTAATCTTAGTAATAAAAAATCTGAAAGATTCTAATGCATATGGATCAGATGGAATTTGTTTTCGTTTTATTAGAGATTCATTATTTGTAATAGCTTATTATCTGACGGTAATAATCAATACTTCCATAGTTACCAATATTTACCCAGATTTATGGAAAAATCCCCATGTAATTCCTGGTTTTAAAAATGGAAATCCTGACGACGTCTCTAACTATAGACCAATCTCTTTACTACCAATTTTATCAAAGATACTTGAAAAGATTATTGCAAATCAGTTAAGTGAGTTTCTTGAAAAAAATAAACTTATTGCAAAAAGTCAACACGGTTTCAGGCCAAAATTATCAACTGAAACTGCCTTATTGAAAATATCAGATGAAATATACAAAAATATAGATAATAAGAAAATATCATTGCTACTACTACTCGATCTTTCTAAAGCTTTTGATAGTGTACACCATACCATCTTATTAGAAAAATGCAAAAAAAATGAACATTGACCCAAGCTGGTTCGAGAACTATTTAAAAAACCGCTACCAGTCAGTCAGAATAAAAGATGTAGTTTCAAGTCGCAAGAAGGTATTGTTTGGGGTCCCTCAGGGATCGATCCTAGGACCAATACTTTTTCTAATATATGTAAACGATCTAGTAAAATATTTACCTAACTGTTATGTCATTCAATATGCTGACGATACTCAACTCTTACTTGAAGGAGAAATTAATGATTTAGAAAATATTATTCGTAGAGCAGAAGAAATTTTGCATATGGCTAAACGTTACTTTCTAAAAAATGGTCTGTTACTTAATGAAACTAAAACCCAATCTATTCTTATCGGATCCAGACAATTATTATCAGAAGTTGATGACAATCTTCATATAAATTTTAACGGTAATATCATTAAGCCAATGAACTCGGTAAAGAACCTAGGTGTCTATTTTGACCGTTACATGAATTTTGAAATGCATATAGATGAAATTTATAAAAAAAGTAATGGGTACTCTAATATATCTAAATAGGGTAAAAGACTCATTTGAAACATCAACTCGTATAATAATTGTCCAGTCTTTAGCTATGAGTTTAATTAATTACTGTCTCAAAGTTTGGGGATGTACAAATAAGACTCAATTACAAAGAATACAAAAGTTACAAAACTTTGCAGCACGAGTGGCTGTTGGCAATGTAAGAAAATACGAGCACATCTCTCCTGTTTTAAAAGATCTAGAATGGATAAAGATTAGAGATAAATATGTTTTTGATATATGTACCTTTGTTTTTAATATACTAAGAAACAATCTTCCTGATTGCTTGTATAATTTTTCTACAGTAAGCTCAGTTACCGGGTTAACTACCCGTCAAGGGGAAGATTTATTAGTACGAAGATCTAAAACTGATATTGGCTCAAGAGATATAAACATTCGTGGACCTCATTTATATAATCAGCTTCCCAGAGAACTAAAAAATGCTGGTTCAGTGTATACTTTTAAATATAATCTTAAGAAGTTACTCTTAAAGGAAGATTTTACTTGTAAATTTTAATAGTACACCCATATTTGAATACCCAATGTACGTTGGAAATAAAGTCTTATTATTATTATTATTATTATTATTATCCTACGTTCTGTATGGTCTAAGGAACACTGTTTTGAATATTTGAAGGTCTTTTAGTTTTTTCTCATCAATATTTCTCTACATGTGTCCTCTCTCTTAAAGGTTGCTTTTACTGGTCTCTCTTCTCCCTCCCTAGCATATATACCAAGCTGGCGAATGCTTACAATATTCTCCAAACCACATACTACTCCAATCTTCCCTCTCAGGTCTAAAACCCTTTATGTATGTATGTATGTATGTATGTATGTATGTATGTATGTATGTATGTATGTATGTATGTATGTATGTATGTATGTATGTATGTATGTATGTATGTATGTATGTATGTATGTATGTATGTATGTATGTATGTATGTATGTATGTATGTATGTATGTATGTATGTATGTATGTATGTACGTATGTATGTACGTACGTACGTACGTACGTACGTACGTACGTACGTACGTATGTATGTATGTATGTATGTATGTATGTATGTATGTATGTATGTATGTATGTATGCATGCATGCATGCATGCATGTATGTATGTATGTATGTATGTATCTATGTGTGTATGTATGTATGTATGTATGTATGTATCTATGTGTGTATGTATGTATGAATCCAAGTATTTGCTTGCACAAAAGCATTCATACATGCATGCACACACACGATGTATGAATACACAGTATATATGCATGTGAGAATGTATGCACGTTCGCTTCCAAAAAAAATAGTTCCTTCAAGTATATTACATCCTCAATAGTATTAATAAAAAACAACTTTTTTTCTCTCTAACAAAAAGACGAATATCGCCTGATTCGGTGGTGCTTTCCCTCGGGAGGAGTTTCCTGTTTGAGACGAAACTTGAGATGGCTGACCAAGCGGAAAAACACACACATTAATTAAACTTGCATAGTGACATCGACTTTTTTTACTTACACACATATACACACCACGTGTGTGTGTGTGTGTGTGTGTGTGATTACCTAATTGTGATTACCTAATTGTGTTTACGGGAAAGAGCCCAAAGCTCGTTTCTTCCCGTCTCCTCATCGGTTCCATTTTATACTTAGTCATACTTATCATACCTGTCCTTAAAACTATGGATTGAGATAGCATTAACTACCTCCTCGCTTAGCCAATTCCAATTATCAACTACTCTTACACTGAAAAAGTATTTCCTTACATCCTGCAAAGAACTTTTCTTACGAAGCTTCAAACTATGACCTCTAGTTCTAGAGCCAGCCATATCAAAATATCGATTCCTATCCACTCTATCATAACCATGAAGGAATTTAAAGACTGTCACCATATCCCCCCTCACTCTTCTAGCTTCCATGATGGTAAGTCTAATTCCCTCAGCCTCTCATCATAACTGAGATTGCGTATTTCTGGCACCAGTTTCGTGGCATGTCTTTGAACTTTTTCAAGCTTAGCTATGTGCTTTTTCAAGTGCGGATTCCAAAAGGGGGCTGCATATTCGAGTTTTGGCCTCACATAGGTTACATAAATATTTCTGAACATTTCCTTGTCCATGTGCCTGAAGGCTACCCTTACATTTGATAAGAATGCATATGCTGCCCTTACTATGCCATTTATATGTATTTCTGGAGACAAATCTGCCAGTATGTTTACTCCTAGATCTCTCTCATTTTCTGTCTCTTGAAGTTGTACTCCAGCCACCGAGTAGTCAAGCTTGGGCCTTCTTGCACTTGTACCCATTCTCATTACCTTACATTTTGAAGTATTGAATTTCATTAGCCACTTTTCTGACCACTCATGCAGATTATTTAGATCCTCCTGAAGTTCTCTACCATTGTTCTCGTTTTTTACTTTCTTCACAATCTTTGCATCATCTGCAAACATATTCATGAATGAATTTACACACTCTGGTAGGTCATTTACATATACAAGGAACAAAAGTGGCCCTAAAACTGAACCCTGTGGAACTCCACTACTAACTCTTCTCCATTCAGACACTGAGTGTCTTACTCTAACCCTCTGTTCCCTTCCTTCTAAGTAAGTTTTTATCCATTCCAAAACATTTCCACCTATTCTAGCCATTGATTGCAGCTTCCTAATAAGTCTCCCATGTGGAACAGTGTCAAACGCTTTCTGGAAGTCTAGGAATATGCAATCTGCCCAGCCCTCTCTTTCCTGTAAGATTTGGCTTACCTCATCATAAAATTCTAATAAGTTTGTTACTGTTGATCTACCTTCTCTGAAGCCATGTTGCCTCACTGACAAAAAGTTGAAGGATTCCAAGTGAAGAGAGATATGTTTCCTTAGTAGTTTCTCCATAACTTTGCAAACTATGCTGGTCAAGGAAACTGGTCTATAGTTCAGAGCCGTATCCCTCCTTCCCTTTTTGAAGATAGGTATCACATTTGCTTGTTTCCAGCATCTTGGAATCTCCCCCGACTCCAGTGACTCCTTAAATATGATACTTAGTGCCACTGATATTGTGTTTGCGCATTTTTTAAGCACATGAGGGGATATGTCATCAGGACCTGTAGCTTTATGAACATCTAAATCCATCAGCGCTTTGCATACCTCTGTGGCTGTAAGGTTGATGTTCTCTAATACCGGCCCTTGAGCTTCTATCACTGCAATCTGAGGGTGTGGGGTATTTTCTACTGTAAATACTGACTGAAACTCCTTGTTCAATTCTTTGCAGATCTCTTCATCCGTCTCAGTGATGCTTCCATCCGCTCTCTTTAGCCTTAAAACCTGTTCTTTTACCTTCAGTTTTCCTCTGATAAAGCTGTGGAAAAGCTTGGGATTTTCTTTAGCCTTCCTGGTGATGTCCCTCTCATAGTCTCTCTCTGCCTCTCTCCTTTTACTTAGGTAGTCATTTCTTGCTCTTTTGTAGGTTTGCCAGGCATTTATGTTTTTTCTCCTCCTATACCTTTTTCAGCATTTGTCTCTCTACTCCTTAGCTCTTTTACACCCATTATCGAACCATTTCTCTCTGGCATGAATTACACCTACTTTGGTGACAGGTATGCAGCAATCTACTATCTTCCCATATTTCTCACAAAAGATGTCATACATTTCTTGTACAGATTTGTTGTAAAATACGGTTCTCCAGTCAATAACAGCAAAAAGCTCATTCATTTTGATGTAATCTCCTTTCCGATAGTTCCTCCTCATGTCCTCAGTGCCTCTACTCTCAGGAAGAATATCTTCAATGATATACTCCATCAACAACACACAGTGGTCACTCTTTCCAATTGGTGGTTCATACTCAATTTTTTCAATATCCAACACATTATCTGTGAACACTAGATCAAGTAGTGATGGCTCATCCCCACCCCTGGCCCTTGTTGGTTCCATTACATGTTGTGTGTGTGTGTGTGTGTGTTGTGTGTGTGTGTGTGTGTGTGTGTGTGTGTGTGTGTGTGTGTGTGTGTGTGTGTGTGTGTGTGTGTGTGTGTGTGTGTGTGCGCGCGCGTGTGTGTGTGTGTAGACAAGAACTGCTAACATACACCATAAAAGAAAACCATGTAGTAGGTTGGCCCATGGCACCAACCGCCCGTTGCAGTACTACAGCTGAAGGGTCTTGTGGACTTAAATAAGACTGTCCTGGACAGTTCGATGTTAAGTCTTCCTTCAGTTACGGTTCTCTTTCTATGCCTACATCAACACCGAATATCTTGGATATTCGTTACACATGTCTTATTATCGCTTCACATCTGAAAAGTCACAACATTCCCCAACTCTGTTTCTCCTTTTTTCCTCGTGCCCAGGTGTGATGAGGGTAGATTTATTAATTTTTT
>JAXCGZ010006353.1:0-2500 GCA_037179515.1 Halocaridina rubra | reverse complement strand
ACAGATGAGAATTATGAGAATATTACTGGTGAAAATGAGAATTGGGAGTGGATGAGAATGGTATGAAGGTTAGAACTAGGAGAGAGTACTAAAAACTAGCAGGAGTTAAAAGTGAATGTCAATAGTATAATAGATGGGAAATGTGAATGGAAGAGTGCTGTAGAACTGAATGGAATAGGGTGTGGAAGAGTGGCAATACAGGTAGGATGAGACTTGAGAGTGAATGTGAGTGGTAAACTAGATGGGAATTGGAGGTGGCTGTGAGTGGTAAAATAGATGGGAATTGGAAGTGGTTGTGAGTGGTAAAATAGATGGGAATTGGAAGTGGTTGTGAGTGGTAAAATAGATGGGAATTGGAGGTAGCTGTGAGTGGTAAAATAGATGGGAATTGGAAGTGGTTGTGAGTGGTAAAATAAATGGGAATTGGAAGTGGTTGTGAGTGGTAAAATAGATGGGAATTGGAGGTAGCTGTGAGTGGCAAAATAGATGGCATATGGGAATGTTTGTGGGAATTGAGAGTTGATGCGAGTGGTACACAAATGAGAATTGGAAGTCGATGTGACCAGTAAAGCAGATGAGAACTGAGAGTGGATGAGAGTGGTAAAGCAGATGAAAACTGGGAGTAGAGGAGAGTGGTAGAGCAGATGAGATTTGGAAGAGGGGGTGTGAAACATGGGGGAGTCACTGGAGTATATTTGTGTGGTAAAACAAATGAGCACTAGGAGTGGATGTGAGTGGAAAAACACATGAAAACTGAGAGAGGGAAAGCATAGACAGGGAAGAAATAGGTTTATATAGAAAGGGAAGTGGGAGTGGATGTGAGTGGTAGAGCAAAAGAGAATGAAGAGTGGCAGAGAGTGGTAAAATATGATAATTGAGAGTGGTTGTGAATTGCAAAACAGATGAGAACTTGGAGTTGAAGAAAATGGCACATCAAATTAGATATGGAAGTCATAGTCATAGATTTTATTGCCAAATATTTAGTATACATACAGGAATAAATATATACTTTATATTCAGAAGCACTAGCCTACTGAGCAAGAGCTCCTTGGCAGGCAGTTTAATATACATTTCACATAATGTAAAGTATGACGGCAATAGTTAACAAAAGCTCCAATATAGCAATCTCATCTTATCTTGTATAAATACAAAACAGTAGCTGGATGAGACAGGTAACACAGGTGACAATGGGGAAACTTTAGAGTGGAAGAGTGTATTAAAACAGGTAGAAATTAACAGTGGATATGGCCGGCAAAACAGATGCATATTGAAAGATAATGTGAGTAGCATAAGACACGGAAACTAGGAATGAAATAGGAATTGGGGAAAGATGTGAATGATATGCCAGAAGAGACTTTGCAATGGAGGCGAGTGGAAAATCACATGAGAATGAGGAAAGTATGTGATCGGTAAAGAACATCTATATTGCAGAATAATGTGAATAAAATAACACAGGAATTGAGAATATATGCGAAAGCAGGAAACAATAGAGAATGGATGAGTAGCAATAAAGATAAGAACTGGGAATGGAAAATTATAATAAAACAAGAGAGATCTGGGAATGTAGATATGAGGTAAAGATGAAAATTGAGAGAGGTAAAACAGATGGAAATGGATGAGTCTGAATTGTAAAACAGATGGCGACTAAGTCTGAATTGTAAAATAGATGGTGACTAAGCCTGAATTGTAAAATGGATGGCGACTGGGAGCTGAATTGGGAGTGAGAGGGTTGGGCTTCGCACCCTTAGAAATTACAACTGGATATTCAAAGATTTTAAATCGCTGAATTTCGTGGTCGATTTTCAGGCTCAGCAATAATTATTGTCTTGAAGATGGAGTCAAAACGTCTAAAATTTATGAAAAGGAGTAACTAATAATTTGGTTATGTCAGCAATATCATTATTGACAGTATTAACGATAAATAATTAATTATTTTGACTGAAATATAAAAATGATGTGAAGCCCTATGACTCTCCGCCTCCTCCTCCTCCTCCTCCTCCCCCTCTTCCTCCACCTCCTCCTCCTCCTCCTCCTCCTCCTCCTCCACCTCCTTCTTTCTTCTTCTTCTTCTTCTTCTTCTTCTTCTTCTTCTTCTTCTTCTTCTTCTTCTTCTTTTGTGACATCAATGAGAATTCCAAAGTCAGAAAGGGAAACGAAATAGGATAAAACAAAACTATTTAAATGAAAAAAAAAAGACACAAGAAGAATGGAAGAGGACAAGAGAGAAAGAATTAGATTGAAAAGAGAGTATGACAAAGGGGTTGGAAGGAAAGTAAACAGAAGGAGGGAAGAAAAATTGTGAAAACTGAAGTAGGAATAAAAGAGAGAAATGGAGGGACAAGAGAAAAAAAGCAGAGGGGAGAGAGAGAGAGAGAGAGAGAGAGAGAGAGAGAGAGAGAGAGAGAGAGAGAGAGAGAGAGAGAGAGAGAGAGAGAGAGAGAGAGAGAGAGAGAGAGGAGAGAGAGAGAGAGAGAGAGAGAGAGAGAGATTATTTTTATTT
>JAXCGZ010006352.1:40000-45000 GCA_037179515.1 Halocaridina rubra | reverse complement strand
TATATATATATATATATATATATATATATATATAAAGAGAGAGTGAATTAAGAGTTTATTTTGGAGGCTTTCAGAAGAACGTATCTATTTAATAAATACAAAGAATTGCGGTTATCATTAAATATTATGAAAATTCATAATATATCAATTCAATTTATTGTCATCAGATTAATGGTTTATTAGGAGGCTGATATATATATATATATATATATATATATATATATATATATATATATATATATATATATATATATATATATATATATATATATATATATATATCCATATATATATATATATATATATATATATATATATATATATATATATATATATATGCGTGTATGTGTGTGTGTGTGTGTGTGTGTGTGTGTGTGTGTGTGTGTGTGTGTGATTACCTAATTGTGCTTACGGGAAAGAGCCCAAAGCTCGTATCTTCCCGTCTCCTGATCGGTTCCATTTTATACTTGTGTGTGTGTGTGAGTGTATATGTGTGTGTATATATATATATATATATATATATATATATATATATATATATATATATATATATATACATATATATATATATATATATATATATATATATATATATATATATATATATATATACATATATATATATATATATATATATATATATATATATATACATATATATATATATATATATATATATATATATATATATATACATATATATATATATATATATATATATATATATATATATATATATATATATATATATATGGGAGGGAGGGGGCTAGAGTACTTCCTGCGTGTCGTAAGAGTCGACTAATGGGGTGGAGCGAGGGGATTGGGAATCCCCTCCTTTGAATGTCCTCTTTCCTTGACTCAGCCACTCCCCTTATAAGGGGAAAATATCTTATGTATGTATACATATATATATATATATATATATATATATATATATATATATATATATATATATATATATATGTATACATATGTACAGTATATATATGAATATATATAAACATACATATATGCATACACACACATATAAACTAGTTCTCTGCTGAATTATAACCCAAGAAACAGCTTTCTATTAATCAAGGTCTACATTTCTTGCCAAAGCTTTCTCTCAACTGCAGTTATACTGTACTTGTGGGCAGGAAACCATGTCAGTCTCCGTACAATATACTGTTCTCTCTCTCTCTCTCTCTTTCTCTCTCTCTCTCCCTCCCTGTATTTACCTGATTTTACATACCTAGTTGTGTTCACGAGAAGGAACCCTAAGCTGATAACTCCCCGTCTCCCGATCGGTTTGATTTTTATTCTCTGTGATTCCTATCGCATTTGTTCTTAAACTGTATTTTCTTTGACTCAGCCACCCCCCTAATAAGGGGGAATACGGCATTGGTATATGGATGGATGGACTAATGTGTGTGCATTTACCTAGTTGAACTTACGGAAAAAAAAAACCTATACTCGTAACTCCCCGTCTCCTGGTCAGTTTAACTCTTTACTCGATGACACTGATCATAACAAAACCTTAAAACTATGAATGTATTTACTCTCTACTGTTCTCTCACACAAACACACACACAAACACACACACACACACCTTCCTTACATCTTGCAAAGAATTATTTCTTATGAAGCTTCAAGCGACGACCTGCAGTTCTAGAGCCACCCATATCAAAGTAACGCTATTTGTCTGTACGTGTGTTTATGTGCTGCCATATTGGGTATATGATAATATTCTTTTCCTCCTGAAGTGAAGCGAAAAGACAAAAAATAAAACATTCAGTTGCATCCTAAAGTATTAAGTAAATATATATATATATATATATATATATATATATATATATATATATATATATATATATATATATATATATATATATATATAAGCAAGGGTATGCACTCAGGGTAACGATAACATCTGCCAAAACAAGTCCTTCGAAAGAAGGCAACCGTTCTAGCCCTTGGTAGAAAAGGGAGTTCGTGACACAAAACCGGAATATATATATATATATATATATATATATATATATATATATATATATATATATATATATATATATATATATATTCCACTCTATGACCTTAATGGACCCGTTGGAAAGTTTAATTTCTAAATATTATTTTATATATTTATCCAATTGCCAAGTGGATTTGAGTCCCCTTATCCTGATCTGGTAACAGGGAAGAGAAAATTTTTTTATTTTGACAGGACAGAGTGTCAAAGGGCTCTTTAAATATGAGATATTCCATAAAACGACTCTGGAACAGCCATAGCGTATCGGTAGAATGCTCAAGTCCACGGCTGGGAGATAGGAAGGGCACCCAACCTGCGTTCCCCAGCTCTAATCCGTCAATGTCCACCACGAAATGGGAACTAGTAGTGACACATAAAATGAAAATAAATAAAAAATTAATAAAAGGACTTATTCCTGTCAGAAATGACAACCAAAATCATGCGCTTCACATCTGTTTTTCCTCAGAAACATAACGTGTCAGAACCTTAAACAACTATGGACGTAAACATCACATGAACATTGAATATGAACAACTATGGACGTAAACATCACAATATGAACTTAAACGACCAAACTTTAACTGAGTAAAATTGCAGCAATGACCTTATTATGTTAGAATAAATATGATAAAGGTTTCATAGTTCAGATCAAATGAAGTATTTGGCCTTCAGTTATTCTTGTATATATTCTATAGCAGCAATGTCTCTCTGTCAAGGATGTGGGTCCGAATTCTACATTTGATCACGTATTGTTTCAAATAGACATTCGCCTGTACAAGTCCTGTCCATGCAAGCAATGGCTTGAACTACTTCCGTTAATTCTCGTAATTCAAATAATGGCTTAAGTGTTCAAGTTTATACTCTTAGTTCAAAAATTGTCATGGAATATTCAAAGTTATTATGTAAGTTCAAATATGGGCTTGAACCATTTGCGCTTATTTTTCTCATTTTAATAATGACTTGAACTATGAGCATTTGTTCTTCCGTTCAAACGTTGGCTTGAACTGATTCGCATTATATTTGCCTCGTTCAAACAATAGCTCAAATTGTTCACCACCATTCTATTTTTTTAAACAAAGTCTGTTTTCTTCTTTCAAGCATTGGTCTGAACTGCTCACTTTTATTGAATTCGCAATGGCTGGAACTATTCGCGTTTATTCTGTCAGTTCAGACAATGGCTTGAACTACTCGTGTTTATTCTCCTCGTTTAAAATTTTTTTTTGAATCATTCACGGCTATCTCGTTTGCTCAAACTATAGCTTGAACTACTCGCGTTCATTTTGTTTGTTTAAACAATGACTCGAACTATCAACTGCGTTTATAGTATGAGTTTGATTTTTTATTTATTGACTCTTGGATATTTATTGCATCACATGGCCACCTTCGAAGGCATGACAGAGGCAATTTCATGAACTTTTTAAATATGAATTTGTGGTTATTATGTCATGCAAACAATTTTATATTTTGTCAGTGATTTAGCGGTTTACCAGTTCTATGGTCTATGGTTCCCCCCTCCCATAGGATTTTCTCCTTTGAATATGGTTCACCTTCCCAAACTCTCTCTCTCTCTCTCTCTCTCTCTCTCTCTCTCTCTCTCTCTCTCTCTCTCTCTCTCTCTGTAGGTATGTGTGTTTGTTTGTGTATGTGTGTGTAACGCAACCCGTCTCGTGGATTTCTTAATCTTAGTTAATTGCTAATTTGAGGAATCGTAATTAACCACTTTACATGCAATGACACTTTACATTCTATTACTGCAAATTTAACATTGGCCTCCGTGGGTAAATCGGTTAAATACTGGCACTGCCATATCAAAGGACCCGAATTCGAGGCAATCTCGATCCATTGTAAAAACAAAATTGGTTTCCAGAATGCAAAGGCAGTATTTAGAGTAGTACACCATTATGAGTAGAAAATTGAAATTATTGACCATTTGCTAAATCAGCTGTTCTATGTGGGTTAGCTACTCGCATCTAAAGAGATACATTGAGTGCATCAATACTTAGGGTGGAAGTGTAAGATTACCTAATTGTGTTTACGGGAAAGAGCCCAATGCTCGTATCTTCCCGAGGTGTGTGTGTGTGTGTGTGTGTGTGTGTGTGTGGAGAGAGAGAGAGAGGGGGTTTCTCTCTTCTCCCGGGCATTCAATTTTTTACGATGTGAACAAGGGACACACTAAAAATAAATAATGATAATAATAATAATAATAATAATAATAATAATAATAATAATAATAATAATAATAATAATAACAATAATAATAATAATAATAATAATAATAATAATAATAATAATAATAATAATAATAATAATAATAATGATGATGATGATGATGATGATAATAATACCTCATACTATCGGGATTCAATCCCACTTTCAGCAGAACAAGTTCATTGTACTTCATGACCGAGATCTTGAGAAGAAGGAACTGGAATCTATTAAAAGAAAAAAAAAAGGATTCCAGAATATACTAGTTCTAGATTTCTTTCTAGACTCCCCAGTCTAGCATGCACATTTGCTAATAAATCCAGAAGTGGACCGATTGCGTTTTATTGCAACAGCAGGAATAACAACAACAAAAACAATAATAATAATAATAATAATAATAATAATAATAATAATAATAATAATAACTGCCTGATGAGGACAATTTTGTTTGCCCTTCCATGTGTCACATTCATAATGTTATGTAACTCTACATGTAGTAGGTTGGATTATGGCATCAGTCGCCCGTTGTGATACTACAGCTGAAGGTTTTTTGAACTTAAATAGGTCTGTCCAGGACAGTTCGATGTTAAGTCTTCCTTCAGTTACGGTTCTTTTTCTATACCTACAGCTACACTGAATATTCTTGGATATTCATCACACATCTTTTATTATCCCTTCACATCTGACAAGTCATTACACTCTCCATCTCTGTTTCTCTTCCCTTTATGTATTCTTCGTGCCCAGGCCCGATGAGGGCTGTTTTATTTTATAATTATTTTTGGCCCGT
>JAXCGZ010006352.1:0-35000 GCA_037179515.1 Halocaridina rubra | reverse complement strand
TTATTATTATTATTAGACATTTCTTGTGAAGTCGCAAAAATGGAATTCACAGTTCGAAAACTTACAGATCCGGATATCTTGAGCTGTGGGTGAGTGGCGGGGTAGTATTCCGGTTCCTCTCTGAACAAATTACCAAGAATAAATCACAAAAACGATATCTCGAATAAGGAACTCGGTGATAATTAAAGTTATTGTCTCATTATGAAGTATATTCTCTTTAGTATCAAGATAATAATAGACGGTTATTCATTAAAGTCTAGTGTAGTAATCTTTCTCTCTCTCTCTCTCTCCTCTCTCTCTCTCTCTCTCTCTCTCTCTCTCTCTCTCTCTCTCTCTCTCTCTCTCTCTATCTCTCTCTCTCTCCTCTCTCTCTCTCTCTCTCTCTCTCTCGTGAAATCCGTTCAGTCATGATTTTGAAAGCGAAAGTATATTTCCTAGGTTTGGCAAAAGTACTTGTCTCTCAACCGGAAAAGACGAATTAAATTACAATTTTATGCTCGCAAACTGAGAGAGAGAGAGAGAGAGAGAGAGAGAGAGAGAGAGAGAGAGAGAGAGAGAGAGAGAGAGAGAGAGAGAGATGGATGAAAGTGTTATGCCGGAGGGCATGAGTAAAACCGCTGATTGATAGTTCATACAGACCGACTATTAATTCTTAGTTCATTCAATATAGTCTGAACTATTGATTCGATTAGGCCCAGTCAAAGCAAAGGTTTAGTGTGTCCACCATTAGATGTTTTGCGCTTATGTGAAATAGCATCTTCATTTCTTCTTTTTCATTGTTTTTATCTTTAACCCATTTGCATATAGGGTCACTGTTTCTTGCTAGTCTTTCCCACTTTTTCCTGGCTTGCATATCAGTATCTTCAATAGTTGTCTTATTTATGGATTATGTGGCTTGACATTCACACTTCAAGACAACTATTGCATTTGATGAATAGAGTAGGAAGACAAAATCAAACACTAGACTCAAAAAGTCTAGTGATAAACAGCGACCACACATGAAAATGTCTCTGTTAAGTTAGTAGCAGTAGTAGTAGTAGTAGTAATAGTAGTAGTAGCAACGGTACTGGTCCCAAGATGGGATAAATGGAAGGCGTATGTGAGTGAAGTGCGAAAGAGCATATAAAATGGCGATGTGGCACCAGCGCATTGGTCAATTCAAATAACAGTGTGCATGAACCTTTCACTTTCTCTCGCCCGTCTCTCCCCCCCCCCCCAATAAACAAACTCGAGACGAGGCCTTTCTCCTACCTTTAACTTTACTTATTGAGGTATTTCAAGCATTAATGTGTTAATTCATTTATTTGGCCATTCTGTGTGCGCGAAAACTATCGAACAAATATTTGGCGGTGCCCCGTCAAGGACTGAGGTTAGTAAGGGCATACACTCAGGGTAACGATTACATCTGCCAAAACAAGTCCTTCGTAAGAAGGCAACCGTCCTAGCCCTTAGTACAAAAGGGAGTTCGTGACGTAAAATCAAATCCATTATTATTATTGTTATCATTATTATTATTATTATTATTATTATTATTCCTCCGTGTTCCCCTGCGTGTCGGAAAAGTAAAATAAATGGGGTGGAGAGAGGGGACTGGGAATCCTCTCCTCTGTATTTATTTCCCACAAAAGGTCAAAGTATATTCTTTGACTTAGCCACCCCCTTATAAGGGGGAATATGACTTTGGTATATGGATGGATATTAGATTGATTCCTAACACACGTATTCGTGAGTCAAATGTGATCCTATTCCATATTTTCCTAATTATTCTCATATACTGTAATCACTTATTTTTCTTGCAACGTCGTGTCGCGTGACAGCATAATCACCAGTATGTCGCAGGAAGTATTTCACATGGCTCATCACTAACCCTGATTGCACACTGTGACTGTCATATTTGGCACTGCAATTTCATTGGCAGAGTTCACCTGGTAACTGCATTAGACTGCAGATTACTGCATGAAACTAGTTGACTACAATCACGTCTGTCATTAGCCCTGTGGCTAACATACAGACAGACCCTCTCTCCTTTATACCTTTCATTCCTTACCCTCCTAATGGCTGCAACTACCCCGTTTTCATCTGCTGGGTGGTAGTAGCTTCTGCATTGAGCTTGCTGTGAGCTACGGGCAGGTGCTGCTGGTGGGTTAAAACCAGCAGCACAGAGGGGAGGACCCCTGGTGAATTAACACCGTCCACTGTCCCTATACATCGCAGTAACCGCTTTGTAGAATCCTATCCTCTCCCAACCCAATCCTACAAGCACGAAATCTAGTTATTTTTTGCCCAATTAAAGTAATTTTTATTATTCATAGTATAATTCTTGAGGTCATTTTTTCATTAAAATCTAGCATTAGTTTTGTCTTCAATAAACATATAACTCGATCATAAACCTTAATATCTTAGATCTTACCTTTGCTATGCTTTAATAATGGGTAGAGCACGAATCAGGGACCGGGATCCCCAAGGGGATCCTGTTAAGCGCAGAAGAGATATATTCAATTGTCTTGCCCAAAGCAACATTGTTGTTTTTAAGATCATTACCATCCCAACTGGATTCATTCTTGTCCTTGCTGATGAGAACTTAGAGAAACTTAATTCCCCTGAAGTTTCTGAAGTCTTTAACAAAGAAAGTTTTGATATAACTATGCCCCCTGAATTTAATGCCCAAAGAACTGTGGTAATCCTTGGCATTGACCAATATATAACATCTCATAGGGACGAAGAAATCATAGTTGAAATAGAAAAGCATAACCAGGGAATTAAAATAGAGTCAATTATTAGAATCCCTACCACTAAATATCTCATCAAGATACGCCTTCAAAACATCAGTATGGCCAACAAAATTAAATCACAGGGACTCCTTCTCTTTAATATTAGGATTAATGAAAGCAATATAGATGAGGAAATTTTCATTCAGATTAACTCTTGTATGAAGTGCTATTCTTTTGAGCACTCTACTAAAGAGTGCAAGAAAGTAACCACCATTTGCTCTGAATGTGCTCAAGAAGGCCATAGGTGGAATGAGAACAAATGCTTATCTAAAGTTAAGAAATGCATTAACTGCTCTGGCGAGCACTTCACTCTAGCTGCAGGGTGTCCAGAAAGAAAGCAAAGAAAAAAAGATAAACTAGTAGAGATTAGGGAAGCCAAAAAAACACCCAAACCTTCATTTGCTGAAATGACAGGTGCAGCCAGACCCCTTAGTTCCTCAGATAGACAATTAAAACCTGAACTTAATTTCCCCATTAATGCTGAGAAAATGACCACTGTCATAATAAGTGCCATGGTATATGGCCAGATGATGGATTCCATCAATCCAGGGTCATTTGAGGCCAAAGTAAATGAGATATATGAACTTAATGGCATGCCAAGGATAACTCTTCCTAAAAGTATCCCTATAAACTCTAACATAACTGTGACAAAAGAACTAGCAGCTGCTTCCGTGCTAGAAGCATCAGCATCAGTAGTAGAGACAGAAGAAAAAATGGACGAAGATACTTCCTCTCAGACCATTAAAAAACGTCCAAATCAGTCCCCACTAGGAGCTGTCTCCAAACAAAAAAAGAAAATGTCCAAACACAGCACAGATCAGCAAAAGTATGAAGAATCAAATATAAATCAGAGAGAGAGAATTGAACTCAGTAAAGACCTTAAATTTAAAATAATAGGGAAACTTGATGAACAATTACCCTCAAACATAAATGTAGATGACATTAGAGAAAAGTTACTTACCACAAATCAACTAAAATATATTTATCACAATGGCAATTACGAACCTCATGAAGTTCACCTCTTCTTAGAACATGACAAAATTGATCTTACTAACACTAGAATTCAATACCTAGAAACAAGCCACTATAATTCAATTGACCAAGGACTATATAAGAGATCAGAGTCCTCCTCAAACTTAAATAGTTAAATCACCCTTTAGTTTTTTTTACTACTTCCAAAATGGCTAACATCATTAATAATAAATTAACTATTATTCAGCATAACGTACTAGCTTGGACTAAAATTAGAGGTAATGAATTGAATAATGTTTATAGGGACTTTGAAGAATTTCTTCAAGAAACTAATGCTTTAAATACTGAAGAATATGAATTTCTTAATGACCATCCCTGGTGGAAAAGAATTTCTCCAGTTTTATCAGGAAATCCACCAGATCCTATTTATAGTCAATAAAATAAATTCTCCAATACCTCCTAATCATTATTAAATTAAAACTATAAGTCATAGTGGGCAAGTATAACTATATCTAACAAAAACTTAGCACGAGGGTTTGCCCCTCTCTTTTCATCTCTTACTTCCTTAAATTTCGTGCTTATCTCTCCAATCCTTCCCATCCTTTACCCCCTCTCACCAGTGATGACACCCTGAATAGGGCTAAGAGAGTTCACTCGATGCCGTCACTATTTTTTCCCCCACCTGTCCTATCTCATCCTATTCATTCATTCATGGCTCACTGTCCTCAACAAAGCAGAAGACCGTCGACGGGCGGCAGTTCACAAAATGTAAACAAACCCTGATATAAATATTGAAGTTTCATGTTCGTATTTGATTAATAAAGTCAAAGTGAATCATACATACTAAACATAATTTTAATCTATTTATACTTCCAAGATGATATACCATACCAAATAAATGACAATAAACGAAATTAAATATTCCATGCAGAGTACTCATTATAGACGTTCAGCGACTGTTTTTTTGTTGTCCGATTTGTCGGGCGTTTTCGATAATTTCCATAAACAGCTTGTTAGTATAAATATCGGGTTTCGGGCAACATGCAGTTGCGTAACAGCGTGTTCGCCGACAAATCATAGGAAAATGTTCCCGGGTGATAAGGCCTTTAAGCTACGCGCCTTATTATGTACTTCCTGGGTCTGTTTAGTTGACGGAAAGTACCACAAGAAAGATTAACTTTTAAATATAAATCTCAGGTCATTTGTGAACAAACAGTCCCATAGGAAGAAGCAGTCATATATGCCTGTCTGTTTGTTTCGCTTTTTATGTGGGACTTTTATGTGAATTATGAAGGTTCCTTTTCAATTTTAGCCAACTTATGTTTATATGGGAAAAAAATGTCAACAAAGAAGAGGAAAGAATTACACCATGCATACATGAGTTAATTCCATAGGAAGGTCAGTAAGAAGACGAAGCTTCACAGCTTCCTATGCCTAAAACTAGTCGAACTTGTTAGATATAGAGGACCTGGGGCATTTCACCTGCTTCCATGCCTAATCTTTCTCTCCCCCTCCCAGACATTCCATCCAACTGAGGGATCTGTCGGACGGATGCTCTCAGACTCAGACTGTCTCTCTCTCTCTCTCTCTCTCTCTCTCTCTCTCTCTCTCTCTCAACAAGTATAAGCTTTATTTGGAGATCCCGCGGTATGTCCTCAACCATCGGTCTTTTGACCAGCAGTACAAAAGTGTAGATTATTCATTAATTGTGTTTAATATTATAAGTGCTTATGTAGTCACCGTGACAAAGCGGTAGCGTTCGCGATTCTAAAAGGCAGGTTGAGGGTTTGCGCCCCGCCATTGTCTGAGGTTTGCAAGAGCATACACTCAGGGTAACAATTACATCCGCCAAAATAAGTTCTTCGCAAGAAGGCAACCGTCCTAGCCCTTGATAGAAAAGGGAGTCCGTGACGTAAAACCGGCTTTAATATTAAAAGTTCTTATCGTATCTATTATAAACTGATATATAATTTTTCTATGTCGATAATAAAAGAAGATCAATATCCGATGAAACGAATAGAAATAGATGTCAGAGAACTCATGCTTTTTGGTAATGAAGAAGGAAGTTTGTATGTTTTTTTTTACCTAACTTAGCCTAACAAAATCTTATCCTAATCTAACAAGAGCGAAGGATTCCACTCTAAGTATTGCCACGGATAGAGGCGAGCTCCAACAAAGGTATCTTGGTGTATTTATGTGTGCAAGTATCTGAGTGTGTGTGTGTATATATATATATATATATATATATATATATATATATATATATATATATATATATATATATATATATATATATATATATATACACACACACACACCTCTCTACCTCATTCTCTATTACTTTGAATAGTTGATCCAAAATGCTTAATCTCATCCACCCTGAACCTCACCACTCCACCGCTCCCCCCTCTCATTAGTACATGTTGTCTGTCTTACTCCTGCTGACTTTCATTCCCCTTCCCTTTAGAGCATACCTCCACCTTACCCGGCTTACCTCAACCTATTCCCTATACAGATCACACTATCATCCGTAAGCATCATCGTCCACGGCGACTACAGTCTAATGTTGTCCATCACTATTGGAAACAAGAAAAGGCTCAAGTTCGACCATTGATGCAATCCCACCCTCACTTTGTACCCTTCCGTCAACCCTGCTTAAAACTTCATTGCTCTCACACTGTCCTTATGCATATCCTGAAGCACGCTCACATACTTCTCTGCTGCTCCTGACCTCCTCTTGTAGTGTACTAACATTCCTTTCCCAGCACCATGCCACAAACCTTCCCTAGATCCATAAACACAATGTACCTCCTTCTTGCTCTCTCCATACTACTCAATCAAGAATCTCAGGCAAAAAAGGCATCTGTAGTGATCCTTCCTGGCATAAAACCATATTTTCTGCTCACAAATTTCCACATCTCTTCTTAGCCTAGCTTACACTACCCTTCCCCATATCTTTATGTGAGGTTATTTGGTTTTATGGCGCTGTCATTGGTGCATCTTTGCATATCTCCCTTATTCTTGAATATATATATATATATATATATATATATATATATATATATATATATATATATATATATATATATATATATATATATATATATATATATATATATACCTAATTGTATTTACCTATTATCGTATTTTTCCTCAAAGCTATGGATGCAGGTAACAGTTACTATTTCCTCACTTAGAGAATCCAATTGTCAACTACTCTTACACTAAAAAGTGGCAAAGAAGATTTATGTAGCTTCAAATCATGAACTCTAGTTCAAGAGCCATCCATATCAAAATATCAATCCCTGTCCACTTTGTTATTTATCAATGAGTGCTGTGGGATGGGAGAGGAACGCCCCGTAGTTCCTGCGCCCCTTGGAGACTCGAACTTGGGACCGCCTATTGGGAGGATATACATAATAACCAACGACATTTTAGATGGATGACTTCCATTACATGTTTTATAAAAAGTTCTGATGGATTACGCCAGTGAGGCACTACCATGTTAGATAGCTGTTTGATGATGAGGGAGACTTACTCGAGAGCATTCATTATCATATGAAATGCATATGTCCTTGCTGGGTAAAGAACGCTGTGTTCAAGCTGAGAGAGAGAGAGAGAGAGCGAAGGTGCATTTAGGGACAGACATAGCCTGAGGCCATATTCTACAGCCTCCATTGTTAGAGAAAGGTCTTTCTTTTTTTTCTTCGATATGCATAAATGGAAATTGCCTTTTAACCATTCCAACCCTTATTGTACCATACCAAGGTCAAAAGACTCTATTTTTAGGAATCCTACTTTCTTGTTACTCATATGCTACTATACGGAAATATTATTATCATTATTATTATTGTATCTATTTCCTTTCTAGCACGGAAACAGTGTACAGTATCTGAATATATATATATATATATATATATATATATATATATATATATATATATATATATATATATATATATATATATATATATATATATATATATAAACTGGACGAGATCAAACCCCTGTCAATAGCAACATCCTAGGATCTCAGTTTGGTACTCTACCGTATGTTACACTCACCTCTTCCCATCAACTCGCCCTGTTCCTTTGCCCACATTTCATCCTCCTAGGTAAAGCTGTAATACGAGTTTTGTTTTCTTTTTTCTTTCAGGATGACTACTTTCAGAGTATTATTGTGTTTAGCGGTGGTTTGCATTGTACCCTCCCTGGCCCAGCGTGGATTCCGTTTTCCTAGCAAGCTGGAATTACAAGTTGCCCTAGACAATCCTGATACAGTAGGCAAAGCACTCCAGTGCATTGAGGGCTTTGAATGCAAATTGCCTTATGGAAATCTTCTGAGAAGTAAGCACTAAGTCCACAATTACTGACTTATTGCTGTCTAATGTACCAGGAACAAGAAAAAAGAATAAACTCTGTTATTCTGCCATATTACAATATACTGACTAATGGCTATCTGCAGAACTTTCTTAGGGAACTATAAGTGACTAGTAAAATCTGCTGATCAAGTCTTTGGAAATGTCATTCACGAAGTTATCTTAAAACACCTTTTTTATCATTTTTCCAAATAGATATTTCTTGAATTTTAAATTATCTGGGGAAAATATTTTCAGGAGTCCACTCTCTGCAGAATCCATTTATGAAGTCTCCTTCAATTATTTTATCCATCAAAAATGAAATATCCTCATGGTGATGTTCTTGGAAAGTTTGTTTATGACTTCATCTTAAAATGCCACTAATCTGTTTTGGTCAACTTAAATTGAGTTTCTTAACGCAATTTGCAGTTCCCTTATCAGTAATGCTAAATTATCTGCAGAAATTCGAAGGTCAATGTAACTAAAGAGTCCACGACTTATTTCTTGATCTGTAAACTTTTTATCCACTATTCAGGTAGCTTATATTGATTCTGCCAACACAAAAGCTTGATTATTAGATTTTCTAGAAAAAGGAAATATGAACCAGGTCCTTGGAATGTATATATACTTGTGGCTTAATCTTATAATGTTGTAGCTTGTTTTTAGGTATTTTGAATTGATTATGCTATCCAAATTAACTAAGTAGCTCTAAATTTCAATATTTTGCATTTTCAGGGGCTGGGCCGGAGCTGATAACTCTTGGACGCTGTCCTCGTAGGATGTGCACCCAAGAGCAAGAACGCACAGCCCGTTGGCTCATCGTAGAAATTCAGAAACGCTATCCCAAAAGATTTTATGCCACACTCAATAGGTTAGCAGCAAACAGGGCTGCTATTGGTTAATATTTCTCACAAGATCCACCCACTTCGCAAATGTGCGCATATTGAATATTTAACAACACAGTGATCTCGATCATTCATTTTATTATGACAAGTTATCGGTTTTTTTTTTATTTGATGCTATTTAATTAACTCAAAAGAAGAAATTTCGTATTTACTCATTTCTTAAAGATGTTTAGTTAGATGTTCAGGAGAGGAGAGATTTACAATACTTTTAATTTTTTTTTATAAGTTTGAACAGTGAATGAAGTAAGTGGAACCATACATAATTTTATTTATTCTTTAAACATTTGAACATTTGTACGTGATTTAGTTTCAACAAAAATTATATCTTAGGTTTTAAGTGTCTGTTTGTAGTCTGTCTTAAAAAAGTAGAATGTTTTTGCATTACTTGATGTGATTTTTGTAAGGCTGTCAAACGCAAGCCTTGTGTCTCTGTATGTTTCGTGTATATGTATAAATATTTTTTTTTTTATACATGAGTTGATGATATTTATTGAGGAATTTTCCTGTCCAATAAATGTAAAAGATATGTACATGCAATCTCTCTTACCACGAAAGGAGAAAAGATAACTATTTAAACTGATACTGATGGGTATAAGTGCAAGCCCATATGAACACCGCAAGTCTCTTAGAACTAGGCTACAGTAGTCCTTTCTTCTCATGGCCTTAAGAAGCTACTTTAGGAAAACTTTGTTCAAGAGATGCGTGGAAACTTCCTGGACAACTGCCAGTAAGAAGAAAGACTGTACTTATATTAATAATAAGACTTGGATTTTACTTTGAGGAAAGATTAATAACAGTTTAACGTAACATTCCAAAGACGAAAGACCTGCGAAGAGCTAAAATAAAATATAAATATAAAGATAATTCGGGAGGAGTAAGTCTCACCTCTTTTAAACACGAAATAAGCCAAGGTGACGTAACTACAACGGTAAAACCTTATTGAATAGAAAATGAACAAGAATACTACTATAAGTATAAATTAAAAGTATTCAAAACCGAATTAATATTTGGTCAACTATATATATGTTTTTTGTAAAGATGATTAATTTGAAGAAACATGAGCCCAAAAAAATTTGTGTTGGTGCAGCGTGTCTAGTGAAAGACTTCTGGAATTATATGAGTTTCAAGGTTTGTGTATTTTGCACGTTTTATAGCATAAACTAGGAACAGCGGAAGCACTGTCTATGTAATGAAAATAGAACTAGTATGGAGATGTCCATAAAGCATACGAAAAACACAGACACCTCATGAAAGATGATAAAAAAAATTAGGTCTAAGCATCGACTAATTCTGCAGCAAATGTATGCTGTGCTCTGTAGTAAATGGCACAAAAACGTATGGTTCTTAAATCAGACTATTATAAAAGTAAAATAATACAGTAAGAACACTCTGCACACTGCAGATATGGTTCCAATCAGCAGTTATTTTGGTTCCTTAAATATATATGTGTAAAAGTAAAATAGAGAGGTAAATTTCATTGTGAATAGCATTTAATATGGTTACTAATCACAAACTCTGTGAGTAGACAAACAGACAGATAGATAGATAGATAGATAGAGAGAGAGAGAGAGAGAGTATAAACAAAAAATAGGTACTGGAATCATGGAGAATTTATTATAGACCCTTAAAGGGAGGAAAAAAAAAAAAGCTAATTGAGGAAAGAGTAGATACTATAAAAAACAATCACACACATACACACAGACACAGCTTTACAAGAAAAGTGCATCAGTAAACAGATTAAGAGAACAAATGCAAATGTCTGTTTTGCAAAAAACATGTAAAAAATTACTTGGAAATGTTTAAAAATGCAGCCTTGTTTTATAATACGAAAGAGGGCACAATATTCTGAAGATATTCAAGCCTCATTCTAGAAGGACGGCTAAGCTCCTATACTAATAACCAAACACCATACAGTCACATTCCACTGCTGCAGTAGATGATCAAACGGGGTGGAGCGAGGGGACAGATAATCTCCCTCTGTAATTAAATTTCTCGGAAAGTCTGGGCACTCGAGAGAGTTCTGGTAGAAAAACTTCAACAAGAACACGGGTTCGAACATAGTACATATTATCAGTGCGCTAAGACGTAACAACTGTACCACCGAGAGTATAGGAGAATTGAGAAACCTCACAGTTAACTACTTGAGCTAGGGAGTGAATACACTCTACTGAATGACAAAGTGCATATTACTCTCCCTTTACATCCACACTCATTGCTGATTTTCGCATTTAATTCAAATACCTGCTATATAGGTATCTATAATGATCCAATAAACACATTATTATATGTGAAAACATAAACCTTTTTGCCCCTGCTGGGAGTCGATCCTAGGACATACATAATCAGCGTGCTAAGGTGATATATATATATATAATATATATTATATATATATATATATATATATATATATATATATATATATATATATATATATATATATATATAGATAGATAGATAGATAGATTAATAGATAGACGCATGTATGTATGGTATAAAAGCAACTGTAACTCTTGGGAGATTAGAAAGCAAATTCTCATGGTGCTATAAGTTAATAATACTGTGTATATATATTAAAATCGCGACTCATTTCCTTGAAGTTTGGGGCCAAGAGTAAAACGTCATGATTTTGCTCAGACCTTAGCATAAGGGGAAGATTTCCTTAAAAAAATAAAAATAAAATAAAAAAAAATAAATTCAGCACCTCATGGTTGTTTGTTTCAATACCGTAACTATACTATGAAAAAAAAAAGTATTTACGAGATAGACATCAAGCTCTTGGAGAGAGAGAGAGAGAGAGAGAGAGAGAGAGAGAGAGAGAGGAGAGAGAGAGAGAGAGAGAGAGAGAGAGAGAGAGAGAGAGGATATTCAGTGTTCTGTAAGATTTTGTTATCTGAGAAGGCCGAAGGAAGTAGATATCACATGCACAGGAGATGGAAGAGTGCATCTGGCTGGCATGACACTTTGAAGGATATATATATATATATATTTTCACGCATGCAATCTGTTCTTGTTTGACTGCATATTAAAAAAAAATATATACATAATATTTTACACTTTCTTAATTCGCGTTTAAAACCCTCAGAATAAGTAACCGTTTAACTTTGCATAAATGTTTTTTTTTTTCTAGTAAAACTATGAAAAAATGGCAAGTAATATATATATATATATATATATATATATATATTATATATATATATATATATATATATATATCCTCTGAAAGGGGGTGGCTAATCAAGGCATACACCTTCGCCATCCTTGGGGATAAAAATGCTCCCCCCACCGCATAGTTTAGATTACCCACAACAACCCTAGTTGTTTTACCACCAGAGCTTCATACCAAGTCAACTTTCTAATCAAGAACAGTTGCTAAGTGGAATTCGGTGTGAGAGGAAACGGTAAATGCTAAATACTTAGTTTTAGCCTTATATGATAAATTGTAGGTGAGTGCGAAAATGAAACTGACAAGGCAGCAGGGAATTTGAAGCATAGAACTCTTTTTCGAGAACACACTTGAAAAAGCACATAAATAAGCTGGAAAAAGTTTAGTGACATGCCGCGAAACTGGTGTTAGAAATACGCAATCTTATATATGAGGAGAGGCTGAGGGAATTAGACTTACCATCACTCTAAGCTAGAAGAATGAGGGGGATATGATGAAGGTTTTTAAATTCCTTCATAGTTTTGACATAATGGATTGGACAGATCATAGATTAAAGCCATGTAAGAAAACTTCTTTGCAGGATTTAAGGAATTATTTTTAGTGTAAGAATTATCAATGATTGGAATTCACTAAGTGAGGATGTAGTTAATGTTACTTGCATTCATAGTTTTAGGAACAAATATGATAAATATCATCGTAAATAAAAATGGAGCAGACTAGGAAATGAGATTAAGGAATCTTTCCTGTAAATACAATTATGTTATCACATACAGGTAATTACACACATACACACAGCTAAGGAGTGGAGAGACAAATGCTGGAAAAGGTATAGGAGGAGAAAAAACATAAATGCCTGGCAAACCTACAAAAGAGCAAGAAATGACTACCTAAGTAAAAGGAGAGAGGCAGAGAGAGACTATGAGAGGGACATCACCAGGAAGGCTAAAGAAAATCCCAAGCTTTTCCACAGCTTTATCAGAGGAAACCTGAAGGTAAAAGAACAGGTTTTAAGGCTAAAGAGAGCGGATGGAAGCATCACTGAGACGGATGAAGAGATCTGCAAAGAATTGAACAAGGAGTTTCAGTCAGTATTTACAGTACAAAATACCCCACCCCCTCAGATTGCAGTGATAGAAGCTCAAGGGCCGGTATTAGAGAACATCAACCTTACAGCCACAGAGGTATGCAAAGCGCTGATGGATTTAGATGTTCATAAAGCTACAGGTCCTGATGACATATCCCCTCATGTGCTTAAAAAATGCGCAAACACAATATCAGTGGCACTAAGTATCATATTTAAAAAGTCACTGGAGTCAGGGGAGATTCCAAGATGCTGGAAACAAGCAAATGTGATACCTATCTTCAAAAAGGGAAGGAGGGATACGGCTCTGAACTATAGACCAGTTTCCTTGACCAGCATAGTTTGCAAACTTATGGAGAAACTACTAAGGAAACATATCTCTCTTCACTTGGAATCCTTCAACTTTTTGTCAGTGAGGCAACATGGCTTCAGAGAAGGTAGATCAACAGTAACAAACTTATTAGAATTTTATGATGAGGTAAGCCAAATCTTACAGGAGAGAGAGGGCTGGGCAGATTGCATATTCCTAGACTTCCAGAAAGCGTTTGACACTGTTCCACATGGGAGACTTATTAGGAAGCTGCAATCAATGGCTAGAATAGGTGGAAATGTTTTGGAATGGATAAAAACTTACTTAGAAGGAAGGGAACAGAGGGTTAGAGTAAGACACTCAGTGTCTGAATGGAGAAGAGTTAGTAGCGGAGTTCCACAGGCTTCAGTTTTAGGGCCACTTTTGTTCCTTGTATATGTAAATGACCTACCAGAGTCTGTAAATTCATTCATGAATATGTTTGCAGATGATGCAAAGATTGTGAAGAAAGTAAAAAACGAGAACAATGGTAGAGAACTTCAGGAGGATCTAAATAATCTGCATGAGTGGTCAGAAAAGTGGCTAATGAAATTCAATACTTCAAAATGTAAGGTAATGAGAATGGGTACAAGTGCAAGAAGGCCCAAGCTTGTCTACTCGGTGGCTGGAGTACAACTTCAAGAGACAGAAAATGAGAGAGATCTAGGAGTAAACATACTGGCAGATTTGTCTCCAGAAATACATATAAATGGCATAGTAAGGGCAGCATATGCATTCTTATCAAATGTAAGGGTAGCCTTCAGGCACATGGACAAGGAAATGTTCAGAAATATTTATGTAACCTATGTGAGGCCAAAACTCGAATATACAGCCCCCTTTTGGAATCCGCACTTGAAAAAGCACTTAGCTAAGCTTGAAAAAGTTCAAAGACATGCCACGAAACTGGTGCCAGAAATACGCAATCTCAGTTATGATGAGAGGCTGAGGGAATTAGACTTACCATCACTCGAGGCTAGAAGAGTGAGGGGGGATATGGTGACAGTCTTTAAATTCCTTCATGGTTATGATAGAGTGGATAGGGATCGATATTTTGATATGGCTGGCTCTAGAACTAGAGGTCATAGTTTGAAGCTTGGTAAGAAAACTTCTTTGCAGGATGTAAGGAAATACTTTTTCAGTGTAAGAGTAGTTGATAATTGGAATTGGCTAAGCGAGGAGGTAGTTAATGCTATCTCAATCCATAGTTTTAAGGACAGGTATGATAAGTATGACTAAGTCTAAAATGGAACCGATGAGGAGACGGGAAGATACGAGCTTTGGGCTCTTTCCCGTAAACACAATTAGGTAATCATATATATATATATATATATATATATATATATATATATATATATATATATATATATGTAAAACATATCTATATATCTCTATCTATCTATCTATCTAGCTATATTTATATATATATATATATATATATATATATATATATATATATATATATATATATATATATATATATATATATATATATATATATATATATATATATATATATATATATATATATATATATGTATACACACACACACCAGTTTCCTTGACCAGCATAGTTTGCAAAGTTATGGAGAAACTACTAAGGAAACATATCTCTCTTCACTTGGAATCCTTCAACTTTTTGTCAGTGAGGCAACATGGCTTCAGAGAAGGTAGATCAACAGTAACAAACTTATTAGAATTTTATGATGAGGTAAGCCAAATCTTACAGGAAAGAGAGGGCTGGGCAGATTGCATATTCCTAGACTTCCAGAAAGCGTTTGACACTGTTCCACATGGGAGACTTATTAGGAAGCTGCAATCAATGGCTAGAATAGGTGGAAATGTTTTGGAATGGATAAAAACTTACTTAGAAGGAAGGGAACAGAGGGTTAGAGTAAGACACTCAGTGTCTGAATGGAGAAGAGTTAGTAGCGGAGTTCCACAGGCTTCAGTTTTAGGGCCACTTTTGTTCCTTGTATATGTAAATGACCTACCAGAGTCTGTAAATTCATTCATGAATATGTTTGCAGATGATGCAAAGATTGTGAAGAAAGTAAAAAACGAGAACAATGGTAGAGAACTTCAGGAGGATCTAAATAATCTGCATGAGTTGTCAGAAAAGTGGCTAATGAAATTCAATACTTCAAAATGTAAGGTAATGAGAATGGGTACAAGTGCAAGAAGGCCCAAGCTTGACTACTCGGTGGCTGGAGTACAACTTCAAGAGACAGAAAATGAGAGAGATCTAGGAGTAAACATACTGGCAGATTTGTCTCCAGAAATACATATAAATGGCATAGTAAGGGCAGCATATGCATTCTTATCAAATGTAAGGGTAGCCTTCAGGCACATGGACAAGGAAATGTTCAGAAATATTTATGTAACCTATGTGAGGCCAAAACTTGAATATGCAATCCCCTTTTGGAATCCGCACTTGAAAAAGCACTTAGCTAAGCTTGAAAAAGTTCAAAGACATGCCACGAAACTGGTGCCAGAAATACGAAATCTCAGTTATGATGAGAGGCTGAGGGAATTAGACTTACCATCACTCGAAGCTAGAAGAGTGAGGGGGGATATGGTGACAGTCTTTAAATTCCTTCATGGTTATGATAGAGTGGATAGGGATCGATATATTGATATGGCTGGCTCTAGAACTAGAGGTCATAGTTTGAAGCTTCGTAAGAAAACTTCTTTGCAGGATGTAAGGAAATACTTTTTCAGTGTAAGAGTAGTTGATAATTGGAATTGGCTAAGCGAGGAGGTAGTTAATGCTATCTCAATCCATAGTTTTAAGGACAAGTATGATAAGTATCACTAAGTATAAAATGGAACCGAGCAGGAGACGGGAAGATACGAGCTTTGGGCTCTTTCCCGTAAACACAATTAGGTAATCACACACACACACACACACACACACACACACACCTATATATATATATATATATATATATATATATATATTATATATATATATATATATATATATATATATATATATATAAAGGTTAATCCACACCTTGAAGGGTAAAAAGGAAACAAGGAACGCTAAACAATTTCACCCTCCATCGGGCATCATCAGGAAAGCTCTGGTGAGGTCAAACGGAAGGTGAAAATCTGAAGCATTTATAGTTCTTTATGACTTTTGAAGTGTGGATTAATCGTCATATATATATATATATATATATATATATATATTATATATATATATATATATATATATATATATATGTAGTCACCGTAGCTCAATCGGTAGCGTCCGCGACTCTAAGGCGTCAGGTCGAGGGTTCGCGCCTCGTCACGGTCTGAGATTAGCAAGGGCATGCACTCAGGGTAATGATTACATCTGCCAAAACAAGTCCTTCGCAAGAAGGCAACCGTCCTAGCCCTTAGAATAGGATTTTGTGATATTTGCATAAAAAGTCTCCATGCTGGATCTTTATTTATTTTGGGAAATTGTTGCTTTCTTCTTTTTTTGTGCGTGTATCACTTTAAAAAAAAAATATTGCAAGATGAATTTCTTGCGAGATAACCTCTGTAAAGGGGGGGCGGGTACAGAGGATTATTATTACTGTCAGTAAAAATACTGACACTATTCTATTGGTGTGAACTACTACGTCCTTATGATGGACACACCGACAGTAATAATGACAGTACAGGGAAATACTGTCAGTAATATTGATCGTCTGTTTAGCCCTTAACGATGCTCTCTAAGACGAACTGCAGAGGCTGATACAAACAGATTAATATATATATATATATATATATATATATATATATATATATATATATATATATATATATATATATATATATATGCAACTTGAACACTGTAATACATAGGATGATAGTATATGCCAGGAACCACAGGGAAATAAAACAGCAGCGACCCAAGCGCTTTTGGATATTTAAAATATACATCCTCAGTTGCGATATATATATATATATATATATATATATATATATATATATATATATATATATATATATATATATATATATATAGTATGTATATATATATATATATCGATATGTATGTATATAGATATATATCTATATATAGATATATGGATATCTAGATCTATATATATATATATATATATATATATATATATATATATATATATATATATATATATATATATATATATACTGTATATATATATATATATATATATATATATATATATATATATATATATATATATATATATATATATATATATTAAGATGAAAAGAAAGTCATATTTCAAAAAAGCAAATATTCGTCTAAAGAAATCAAAAGAATGGTTTGTTATCAATGCCGTGGGTGAAAAAAAAAATAATAATAAGTAGAATTGCAACGTAAAGGGCACTCATGAGCATAGCCTACAAAAAGTCCCGAATTCCACTCCTGGAGAAGGCTCGCGGAGTTTTGCTTCAGGACTAAGGATAATGGGTTCCTTAGCATGACAGCTAACACCTGACAACTCGCTTGGATCATTTAGTGAACAATAAGTTGCGAGGGACTCATATGAATCTGTAGAAGCAGAAACCCATATGTACCAAGTTTTGAAATAGACAAACAGATAGATAGATATTTACTCAAATTGGTTTGACGATAAGGTTATAGTTTGAGATTCCTCAGACTGTTTAAAAGCAAGTTTGATTTAAAAATTAATGTCTGTAGTACTATAAATGAGATTTATAGTTCAGTAAATTATGACAACCACGAGAGAATGGGCTACTTTAATTTATTTAAGATGCTATCTATATATTTCGCTGTCTGTCAAGGCTATTTGTTAAGAATATATCAGTGGAAATGACACCATCGGTAAACCGACCAGCAGACGGGAATTCACGAGCATAAAGCATTTTCCCTCTGATTCAAATAAATAAACTGCACAGATACGACTGTAAATAAGACCACCATAAATATGAAGTCAAAAGGAAAAATGAAAAGAAAAAATATTTTTGAAAAATGGCGGATATCTAACTGCACTTCCAACACGAGAATGATTGAATAACATAATTATATTATAAAGTTGTTAAAAACCCTGAAAGAAACCAGAAATAAAGGCAGCAAACACAGGAGAGTAAAGCCCGCGCTAATTTGCGAAGCCTTGCGCATGTCTCTATTATTCTCTTACAGCATAAATGACAGTAAACCTCTACATATCTACTTCACTAACCTGTAAGTAGAGACACTTACGGCCAAACCCAAGATGGCACACCATTGTTGATCCTTTAATGTCGAATTATTGGTACATTGTCTCACTTATTCCAGCTATTGATAAATATAAAGGCAGTCACTATTCTCACTTATATGGCAGGCGTTAGGAGAAACAGCCACAGGTTGACACTATTCCTAAATGTTCCATAATCACCTTAAGAACCATGCCACAGAGGATAGTAAATCCCACTCGCGGTGGGCTGAGCGCCCTTCTCTACCTATAAAATGACGATCATTGTTTGGGTTTTTAAAGACTCTAAACCCAAGTTGAGGGTCAAAATAAACCCCAAAAGAGGTTGAAATTGAGATTGGAGTTTTATTATGTACCAAAGTCGATCTTCTTCTGTTTCGCTTCTGTGTTCTTGTTGTTGGTTTTGTTTGTATTCCGGCGTCTATACTCGTTTCCGACATTTGCGCTCAGCGAAGGCTCTTGATTTGTAAACGAGACCCCCTTTGGCCAGACCAAGTGACCTCGAAGGCGCCTCTCGAAGGGCATGAATCCCCATTGGGAATTGGCACTCCCACGAAAGCGTGTCAGGGCAAGAATCGTCAATAAGGCCGCTAAGCGACTCCTCCAGGAGAGAGTGTTGAAGGTTTCAATGAGCGACTGTGAGTCGAGTTGGGCTTTGACCTAAACACTTTGGGGAAGTGACGAAGAGGTGCATCGGGCGTCACGATGCCCTTTATTTAGGGGCTTGTATAGGTGTAGCATTGGTCAGTACTCACCGCGATGACTTCTATGGATTATGAAATGGATTCTATGGGCGGTCTTATGCCGGTAAGTTTGGTTAATACTCGTATTAGATTGAAGGGGGGCTGCCGAGGGCTTAGGCGAAGGTCTTCTTCGCACCATCTTGTGGTAGGCGCCCATCCACCCATCCCTTGATACTTAACCGTGATTCTGATATCCATTTAATATCCTTCGTTGGATGTCAACCATGCTCTAAAGGTTGTAAAAAACTTACAATAATTGCAAACCGTGTCTGTTTACGGGTATTTGTTTATGCAGTGTTGTTATGCAATCTTTTTATACATGTTATTGGTATAGTCAAGCCGTAATCTGTCATATTCTGTTCGAGGTTTGAAATTCTACATATCACATCGCTTCTTTAATTGCTTAGCTAATGGCTAAAATGAAGTTTAACGAAATGGGTTTATTGTAATTTCGGTATGTAATGAATTTCTTAATTATGCTGGACTTGATTTCAGCTGAGATTCTGATTTTCAGTAGACAATTATGTAAAATATTTTGACAAGTTAACCTTCCTCTATATTATAATTGTACTTGTTAACCCCATCTGTTTGTTGGGATGAGTGTATTCACGAATGTAACTTATATAAATTCAATCTTGGTGCAGTGAAAACCATAAAATTTCCTATTTTTGGATCAGGTGAAGATTAGTTACTCAGAATTTTAGTTTACGGGGTTATGTAATGTCCTTGAGATCGTTAATCTTAACCTGATCCCTATTTTGTTTGAAATAACACAATAACAGTTTTTCCTTTCATTAAATAATTTGTTGTAGATTGTAATACGTCCTGCAGTATTATGTGAAAGGATAAAGTATGTAATAAGCTGCAGATTGCTCACATTAAGGGAGAATTTACTATGTCGGGTAATATAATCATATATACTGGGATTTAGTCAACTGAGACTTGTAATTTTTTTAGATTTTACAATTGCCATATAGATTATATTATAACTTATAGACCTTATTGATTTACTTAAATGGGTTCACTCACACTTATATAAATTTTTGGCCATACATAACCCCGATCAGATATAGAGTAGCAACCTTTAACACATTAAATAACCTCCTTCATTGTTAGGATAGGTTAATGCCTAACCTAGCAGCCCTCATAATGTGTTAATTATAATTATATAATTTTCTGTAATTCTTTGACATTGCCATAATTGAAATTAAAGAATGTTTTAAACTGCTGGAGGTTCGTAGCATGAAATTGTGAGTCGTGAGACTAGAATTGAGCTAAATTCTGATTCCATGACACATTTTAGCAAAATAATCTTGATATATATATATATATATATATATATATATATATATATATATATATATATATATATATATATATTATAACCAAAGTTGTAAGATATATCCTGTTCCATGAATGAGTTGATTAATTGGATATGAATATACTTTTGGTACAGTGAGTACCATAACTTATGGAGTTCATTTTTTAAGTTGCTGTAGTGACCACATGGTAGTGTAAATTTATTTTACAACCACTTTTTTTTTGTTAGAAATTTATGATGCAAGCAGCAGATATTTCACAGTTTCAGCTGACTAGAATGTAACATTTTGATATTAAGGGATTGTACGCAACTTAATTTAACAGTCACGCTTTAACAGCTAAGGGTGAGATTATAGTGATAAATTTGATAGAGGTGTGTGATTTCATATATATATATATATATATATATATATATATATATATATATATATATATATATATATATATATATATATATATATATATATCCGCCTGTTGTGATACTATAGCTGATGAGTCTCTTGGACTTTAATAGGACTGTCCAAGGGCAGTTCGATATTAAGACTTCCTTCAGTCACGGTTTTGTTTCTATGCCTACATCAACACCAAATGTTCTTGGATATTCTATACACATCTGACAAAGCACAACATTCCTCATCCCTGTTTCTTTTGACTTAGTGTTTTTTTTTTTCATGCCCAGGCGCAATAAGGGCAGATTTAATCTTTTATTTATTTTCCCGTCCTAGTGTCACAATCATAATTTAAAAAAAAAAAAAAAAAAAAAAAAAAAATAATAATAATAATATATATATATATATATATATATATATATATATATATATATATATATATATATATATATATATATATATATATATATATATATAGGGGGTCTCCACTTTTTAGTCGTTTTGAGTTAAGTCATTCCACCATCAGAGACCAATAAATAATTAATAAATTATTAATAAATCGATTTTTTGACATACCAGCCATCCAGATGCAAACCAATCGCAGTAGTAAAGATAAGCAATACTGTATGGTGTACTTTAACTATATTTATGTATTAGATTAAGAACTTAGATCATTTTTCTTTGTGTTAGAGAATTTATTTTTAGCAATGATGGGGGACCTAGGTTCGAATTTAGGTGTTTTCCAAATTACATCGAAATCCGATTTAAGTCAGCTGTCAGGAATGAAACCCTGATGTAAATGGGGATCCCCTGTGTATATATATATATATATATATATATATATATATATATATATATATATATATATATATATATATATATATATATATATATGATTCTATTTCACGAAAAACTTGTGAATATTTTAAATGCATGAATGGTTATGGCTACATAAAGAAATTGTGAGTACTTTTAAGTGTATCACTTATCTTCAGAAGAATCTGATTTGTAGAAACGAATGAGGCGTTATATAAAACAGGAGAAAAAAGGAAATTAGTGATCCATCAAAGGAAAGGATCTGCTTGGCCATACCACCACATGTTTTATTTTTGCCGTGGTGAAGATGTGAAACCAGATAAATTAGATACGGTCAGTGGTTGGAGGAAACGTGAACATAATGAATTGCTAAAAATAGTAGTAACTGTGAATAAAACACACACAATTTTAACAATAATAATAATAATAACTAGTAATAATAATAATAAATATAATAATTATAATAAAGATAATACTAACCAGTAATGATAATAACAACGGTACCATAATAAGCAAAAAAATATGGATATACACAGTAATCACGAAAAAACAAAACAAAAAAAAACATTAATAATGATAATATTAGAAATACTAACAATAATGTTATTATAAAGCTGATAATATACTAATTATGAAATGATAATAATAATGGTACAATAATAGTAATAATAAAAGAAATGAAATAATAATGAAAAAAAATTTAAAGTAAAAATGAGTCAATTATAGATAAAAAGAATATTATGTTATCTCCAAAATTACTTTTTTCAAACTTGAATTAAAAATACTTGTTAATATGGAATCAGTTACAAATAAACCATGGCTTAAGTTAATATTTTGGTGCTCGGTTAAGTTAATTATTGCAGATTCCAAGATGTGTCCAGTAATAATATCCTTACTTCTTACTAAGATAGAAGCATTGTTCCAGTCAGTATGGTGATTGCAATCAGCATAATGCTTGAACAAAGCACTGGAAGACGGACAATGTGGAACTTTATATGTATATTGGTTAACTCGTAATTCTAATGACTTGCTACTCTGGCCAACATAATACCTATCACTTTTGCAATATGTTCATTAAAAATAGTCCTGTTTCCACTTCTAACATTATATATAAGATTCTATGTAAAGTCTGTGATAAGTATTATGTTGGCCAGACTAGCAGATCATTAGAATTTCGATCATTATGCTGATTGCAATCACCATATTGACTGGAACAATGCTTCTATCTTAGTAACAGGTAAGGATATTATTAGTAGAAACATCTTGGAATTTGCATTAACTTACTTGACCGAGCACCGAAATATTAACTTAAGTCGTGTTTTATTTGTAATTGATCCCATATTATCAAGTATGCTTCATTCAGTTTGAAAAAAATAATTTTGGAAATAACATAATATTTTTACCAATAATAAATTATTTTTACTTAATTTTTTTTTATTATTAATGATTTCTTTTCTTTTATTATTACTATTATTGTACCATTATTATTATAATTTCATAATTGCTTTATGAGTTACTATATTATTAGCTTTATAATAATAATATTGTTAGTATTTCTACTATTATTATTATTATTATTATTTTTTGCTTTTTTTTCGTGATTACTGTTTATATAATGTTTGTCCTATTATTGTTACTAGTATTATTTTATTATTAATTATTATATTTATTGTAATTATCATTATTATTATTATTATTACTACTACTACTCTTTTTACAAGAGTTATTTTTATTATTATTATTAATATTTAGTTTGTTTTGTTCACAGTTACTACTATTTTTAGCAGTTTAATATGTTCCCGTTTCTTCCTACCACTGACCGTATCTAATTTACCTGGTTTCACACCTTCACCACGGCAAAAGACATGTGGTGGTGTGATCAAGCACATGCTTTCCTTTGATGGGTTGCTAATTCCCTTTTTTCTCCTGTGTTTTGTATGTATATACATCGCCTCATTCGTATGTACAAATCAGATTCCTCAGAAGATAAGTAGTACTCTTGAAAATACTAAGTACTAAGGATCTCAAAATTACTTCCAATTCCCTTACCTAGCCATAACCATTCATATATATATATTATATATATATATATATATATATATATATATATATATATATATATATATATATATATATATATATATATATATATATATATATATATATATATATATATATATATATATATATATATATATATATATATATATATATATATATATATATATATATATATATATATATATATATATATATATATATATATATATATATATATATATATATATATATATATATATATATATATATATATATATATATATATATATATATATATAATATATATATATATATATATATATATATATATATATATATATATATATATATATATATATATATATATATATATATATATATATATATATATATATAAAATGGAACCTTTACTCACAAACTTAATACATTCCTAAACCCTGTTCGTGGGGTAAGACAAATTTTCCCATTGAAATGCATGGTATTTCAATTAATCCGTCCCTAGTCACAATAAATATACAGTACATTTTAAAATTTTTCTAATGCGTATGAAAATAAAATATACTATGTAATACACCTGTAAAAGGAAAATTACATTAATAATAGAAAGGAATTCTATTCTATTTAAATTAAACATGGTACAGTACTGTATTTACCTTTGTGGATGATTGTTGCTGGCACATGTGGATGGTGGAGGAGGAGGAGGAGGAGGAGGAGGAGGAGGAGGAAAACTTAACTACTCCTTTGATTATGCCATGTCCTACTGCGTGGCGATATCAGAAACATGAACACCAATATCATTCTTAGAAATTATTTCCCTCATAGTTTCCACTGTTATGCGTCTAGGGTGCTTGACGCCACTGTCACTATCGCACTTCACTTTCTTAGGAGACATAATGAGGGCTAGCTTAAAGTAAAGGCAAAACAATGGATAGTACAAAGAAAGAACAACGAACAGAGCACAAACAAACTACACAGCGAAGGCACCAATGCAGAGGGAACATGGTCGCTTGCTCGGATGTGTGTATTCGTGAGTCAATGCAAAATTTACTCATAAATTGCATTTGTGAGTCAAGGGCACTACTGTATATATATATATACTGTATATATATTTATACATATCTATATATACACACACACTTTTTATTAATTCAAAGAGGAAATAAATGACTCCGTAAGAGGTAGATCAAATTGGTGGTTGAATCTTTAATTTTTATATTCCATTGTAAATAATTTTGTTAATTACTGTCAAAGGGATTTGTATAGATTGTTGAATTTTTATTTTCAATAAATTTAGAAACAAAGTTATTATTACAGATTTTTTCAGACTGAGAGGAAACTAAAATTGAAACTTGAAAATATAAACTTAGAAAAAGAAAAAGAAAATTAATACTTGGTTAGTAAGGAGCTTATCAAGGAATTTTAATGGATTTATTAGGTGGAATAGTGATGGCTTACAGGGTTAGATATGGTGAAAGAAAGAGAGAGAGCACTAAATGATGATGTATTTAACTCTTAACTTCGAACTTGGAGCATCAAATATAAGCAGAAATTAGGCTCAGGAACTAAGATGTATTATTTTTTTTTATTTATATTAGGTATGAGAAGACAGAAAGAACATTAGAAGTAAACTATATAAGGATTGTTTTTCATTTTTAAGAACTGTATAGTACCTTTTTTCGTAAAAAGAAAAAGAAAAACCTATACACACTTTTTTGCATTACATTCAGTAAGATAGAGTCAAAAGGTATAAGGGAAGTGAGGGCTTTCAAATGCTCTTGCTATATATTTTTTTAATTTAAATATTTAGGAGAGAAGGCCAGGTTGCAGGGTATTGAAGCCTTATCATCCCAAGTCTTTTAGTTCATTTGTAACCACCAGCTCTGATGTGTGGGATATGGTTCCTTGTTTCAAAAAAACAAAACAAAAGAATGGAAATGATCTTACAGTATGCTTAAAGATGCTTGACGGCTTTATTTGCCGTCTGCAGCTATATTGTAGTCTTGTGATTTATTTAGGCCTAGACTTTTATTGTTTTATTAAAATCATCCATATCAGTGATCGATTTTACGTCAAGTACTCCATTCTCTATCAAGGGCTAGGGCAATGCCTTCTTGTGAAAGACTTTGGTTTAGGCAGAAAAGACCATTACCCTAAGTGAATGCCCTTCCTAATCTCAGACTGTGGCGGGCATCGAACCCATGACCTGACAAATCAAAGTCGTGAGATTTACCACCCAGCCACGGCTGTCATTAGGATATCAGTCATTAATAATATCTAGAATTATTCTTTTTCAACTTCTCTGTTGATGAACTTCTGTAAAAAAAAATGTACCCAAATTGGCGCCCTGAATTTAGACACTTGTTCAAAGAATAACAAAATAGAAATTGTACTAATATTTAATCTCAAAATTTCTTTCTTTATTTATTTATACATATATCCCAAGAATAACTGTGTGGAGATTTGTAGCTCGCGGATTGGTTGGTGCAGCGACTGCTTCTTCCCATCTTCCTCCAGACTCTGGAACTCTCTTCCTCCTTCTGTCTTTCCTAATTCTTCTGACCTTTTATACTTCTAAAAGCAGATCTATAGTCATCTCTGGGTCCTCTGCACTTTGACTGTTTTTTCTCTCTGTCATTTTCCTTGGTACGACATTACCTCATCTCTGCCTTGTCCTTAAGCTTTTTCTTTTCCTTCGTCTTGGTATTTTCTCGTGCCCAGGCCTTTATTGATGAGGGCAGTTTCTGCCTGTCCCGGTGTTACACATAAAAAAAAAAAAAAAAAATTGATCAGTATTCATGTCTCTTAAATGTATTCTTATAAGTTATTGATTATTAACATATATGTTATTTAGAATTTTTTTTTATTTTTAGAATTCCTTTTTACTTTTCCTGTTCTCTTAGTTGTTCAGTATGGCACACAATTAAAAAAGACAATCATAGGTAGTGGATGCTTTTGCAAAATCTGAATATAATGAATATAAGTACGCCAGATCACTAGGCATTAATATTGTATTAAAAAGAGAAGTAATATTGCTATATCAGTAGATCTTTAGCCAATGATATCGTAATATGATATTACTGGTTAACTAGTCAGTATTAGTTTTATCATGGCAAAACATTTTTTAATTGCGTACAGTGTAACTAAGAACGGTAAATGACAAGTGAAAGTATTTAGGATCACACTAACGTATTGGGTATTCAATATCAGTAATAGTGTAATAAAATTTATTGCTCTTTTGGAAAGAAATAAGTTCCCAAATAACACTGGAGAAAAAATTCTTCACTTTTATCCCTTTCAATATCATAAGAAGCAAGTAAAAAGCTATAAGGGAGTGGAGGAGATAGCAGTCCCTGATTAGGTGAAGATTAGTGACCCCCAGTACATCAGTAACCTCATAATTTGTGCTTTTCATTCTCTCTCTCTCTCTCTCTCTCTCTCTCTCTCTCTCTCTCTCTCTCTCTCTCTCTCTCTCTCTCTCTCTCTCTCTCTCTCTCTCTCTTTTTTTTTTTTTTAGCAGTGGCTCCTGTCCAATGGATCTACAACTGCATAATACTAAATCTGCTGCACCAGTTTTTGTCCTTTGAATTGAGGGTTAAGTGTACTTAATATAGACTTGAAAAACATTCCACCTTTACATGCATAATAAATGATAATAACAGTGAGGATGGTTATAATAAATTAACACAGATTGCACCTGCTGTAGTTAACATAATAATGGCACTATTATGTTCAGTGACTATATTTTGGGATGCTTGATGGCCTCCTGAAAATATTTACTGGATGTGTTTATTAAATTTTGGCAGATACTAGGACAGACAGAATGCTATGGCTGTGGTATCTCAATTCGTTTAATTGAGTTATGGTCACCTTGATATTTATGGGTGTACATCAGCTCTTTTCCCCAATGCACAGTGATGCATTTATAGTAAACCTTAAACATTTTTCTTTGTTTATTTTCAGCAAATCTTGGCATTAACAGCGCCTCCAGGAACACGTGATCCTAATCGTCAGCAGAGTAATAACTCTACTGGTAATGGCAAAGAGGGTCTTGCTGCACATCCATACTTTCGTCGACCTGGCCGTGGGCACAACCACGACTCCTGCGATGCCTGTGGAGAGGGTGGCGACCTGATATGCTGTGATCTATGTCCTGCGTCCTTTCATCTTGGGTGCCAGTAAGTTTATCTTTATTACGATTTTTATTTACTAGTTCTTTTATATTTATACAAGAGTCCCTCGACTTAGGTGAATGGCACCTTATTATCTACTTTAGTCAAAACTTACTTAAGGCATATTATACCCTACATTTTACAGTACTAGAAATAAAAAGTAAATGTATTAAATACAGGCACAGGTGAAAACTCTAAAATTAGAATCAATTTGCTTAAACCACCTTGCTTGTTTAGAAATAGGAACCTTTTGGAGAGACCATGGTCTTTAAAAAGCAATGTACCAAAGGTTGCTGGAATAGTGTGATGAATCTTAAAAAACTTTTTTTATCCTTTTTCAGTGATCCTCCTTTAGAAGAAGAAGACATACCTATGGGACAGTGGATGTGTCACCAGTGTAGATACGTAGGGGTAAGCTTCTAATGCCCTTGTCTTTCTGATTTTACTTGCACAGCATCATCTTTTCGGTCTTACTGTGGCCAAGGTTGGTCATCTGAGCAGGATAAAATAATTATATTTTACCTACAGATTTATTTGTGGCTTGGGGGATTAAAAAGTGGCATGCCATGGACATTGTTCACGCCTGCCTCATATTAATGTTGAAAAAGGATATATTAAGTAAGTCATGAAAAGTGATATAACCCGAATTTCAGTGTAAGTCGGAACACTCTTCGTAAGAACTTTTACTTGATTCTCATCTTAGAGATAGGGTAGCATTGAGTGATGAAAATCTTTCAACTGTTTATATTTTTCCCGCAGCCAGACGATGACAGAACTTCAGTGTCCAGTGGTAAATCAAACAAAAGTTCCAAGGGCGTCAAACGAAAGGATAAAGACGAGGAAAAAAGCTCCTCCTCTGTTGCAAGTAGACTTGACCTTAATGAAAAGAAAGTGTGTTCAAGCGGTCGAGAGTTTGAGATCTCCGATTCGCCGCTCTCTACGCTTATCAAAGCAGCTGCTTCGGTTAACCCTAAGCAGTTTAATTTGCCGTATGAAATGACTTTGCCAGTATATTTTCCTGGTGAACCAAAACGTAAGTACATTTTCACATATACAACCATGTGTCTTTATGTATGCATTTGTGTAAGTATACATAACTCAATTTTATTTCTTTTGTATAGTCCTGTGAATGGGATACTTTCAGAATTTAGATGTATAAGTGTGTAAATGAGACCTTTTCGTTACCTTACTTATAATCCTTTTATGTTATTATTCCTGAAGGTTTTTGAACATATTAAAGAAAAGGGTAAATCCACTATGCAGGAAAAGTTTTTATTACTGTTCTTATTACCTGTAATGAGATATTATTATCATACTACAGTTCATGTTTCTCTGTTTGTAATAATTCCAGAGACTAATAAAAAAAAAGTAATATATTATGGGAGGTATTCTGTTAAAGTTAAGCTAGTTAATGTTGAGAAAACGTTTAGTATTCTTATACTGTATACTGAACTGTCATTAAACCTACAAGTATTAATATATAAAACAACCGGTATTATCATATAAAACTACAGATTACAGAAACTACAAGTTTTATGAAACTGTGTGCTAAACTACTAGTATAATATGGAGTTAGCTTTTGCTATGTACTACAGATATTACCACATAAAACCTACAGGTATTATTATCTGTTAAAGATTTTATATAAACTACATTAATTAGCATTGTGTATTGTATTTCAGATGCAATTGGAAAAACAAATGGCAACCGGAAAAATTCCCAAAGAAAAAAGTCCCATGAATTGGATAATGGCTTAGTTCCATTGCCCGCAAAACTTTGTTTTCAGTGTAAAAAGTAAGTATAGCTTAGGAATCAAAGACTGCCATGGTAGCTGGGCTTTATCGAACTATAGCATCCATACCTCTTCTTTCAGTTTCTAGAAGCTGGAAAATCGACTTAGGAAGGGAAGGTTTACCTCTCCTTTGCTCTGCTATCCTGTCTAGTAGTCTCCTACAAACCAAATATATGGAATTCTTTTTCTCCATCACTTTGGATAGTCCTTATAGTCATGTACAATGCACAGGGTATGTGAGGGTGGAAATATTTTGGCCTCAAAACCTGGAATAACCTATTCACCGTATTAGTTTAACAAAATAATTCTGACTTTCTTTGCATTGTTAATAAACAGATGTAGGAGCTTGAATATGATATGAAAATATTTATTTTTTGGTCTACAAAGCATAGTGAAATGATGGATCTGCTGAAGTTCAGCATTCTCAATTCTTTTGCAATAGTTGTGGCCATTTTTCTGATCTCAATTTGATATATCGTCATAATAACAGTAAGATACATTTATCTCCATATTTAAAGTTTGAAGTGCATTCTAAAATATTAACCTTTTAGGAAAAGTGTATATGCCTTAAATTTTCCATAGATTAATATGGAAAGTTTGAGTCAATGCTCTACAGATTTTATACCATGTCTGTATTATCATCTGATTTATAAATCCGTCTTTTATTATAGGCAAGGTTTCCTTATATGCGTAGTTCTTCAACGTGGTGTTATATCCTGTTGAAGCCAGTAAGGTGGCCACCAAAAAAAAAAAAAAAAAAAAAAAAATAGGGAGATGATGGGCTTCATTATACTCTGCCTGAGTTTACTCTGAGCAACAGGTTATCTATGGCAAGAAAAACTAAATTCCAGTCTTTACTCATCCATCTCTTATAATCTGCTTTTTTTACATGCAATAATCCAAGTATATTATGCATATTTTTTCTCTAGAGCTTGGAACCAAACTTTCTTATTTTTATTTTTTCTTTGTAGCAACCTTGTTAGTTTCACTAGATATTGGCAAGTGGTGTAATATTGTGCTTGATATATACCTTATTTTTATTTTTTATTTATTTTTTCCCTGCAGGAGTTGTCGAGTTGGACCTTTGGTCCCGTGTGATTATTGCCCTCTTTACTTTCATTTGGACTGCTTGGACCCACCCCTAACCACACCGCCTATGGGGAAATGGATGTGTCCAAATCATCCGCAGCATTTTGTGGTAATAAAAAGAAAATTATGCTTTAAATATCTTTTGTAAGATTTTAATTAACAATTTAAAATGCCCATTTAAAACTCCTGTATATTATTATTGTATCTAATGCATGTGCACTCAAGGCAGAGTATTAAGGAGTATCGATCTTCACAAAAACCTAAAAATATTGTAATGAAAAATTTTAGAATGAATAGCTGTCAGTGCTTTTTCCCATCTCTCCAAGATTTACTTCTCTTTTCAGGATTCTAATCTATTAACGTCTCATAGTCTGAGTGAAAGAGTGAAACTCTGGGACAAGTTTAGCGCTCCCATAGACCAGGATGCTGTTAGGTTAAATTTCTTGCAGCGTTGTCATAGACAAAACCCTCCGTTTAGATACAAGGTTAAATGTGCTCTCAGGTCTAGAGTTAGGGTAAGTTTCTCTGAAAGTTGTTTTTTGTTTTATGGCTTTGATAGCTTATTTTTAATTTTTTTTGTAATATTTTTTAAGTTAATATGGTTTTGTTGTAGTTTTATTTTTAAATAGGACCATCATAGTGTGTTGTACTATTAATTTAAAATATTGGAGTGTCATGGTATGTAGCTCAGGTTGCTGTACAGTGATCTCTAATCTTATGCAGTTAGTGAGTTCCCCAAACCTCCATGTTCAAAAGCCACGTATGTTCAAGACCATTATATAAAAGTTCCTGTGTACTTTGCATATAACCCATTCGCAACCTCATGTACACATTAAGTTTTGCTTAGTTTACTGTACTGTACTTAAGCTTTACATCTTTGCCTGTTTACAAAAGCTATAATCCCCTTATAGGGGCTAAGCAAAAAACTCTTTGGTGAAGGGAAATATAAAGGAAAGGATTCCATGTCCTCTCACTCCACCCCATTCACCTGACTTTTACAACTTGCAGGGGAACATGGAGAAGGTATTCTTGCCCTCCCCCCAGGGGTAAGCATTAATTGTAAGTTAAAATGTCTGTAAGAGCAGTAATGTAGTTGTTAAATGTATTTTTAAGGAAAAAAGTTTTTGGAATATTTTCCAAGTACAGTACATATGAGCAAAACTTTACTATTTGAAACCAAGTAAGATGCTAACCCTTTATGATTCCTATTTTATTAGACAATTTTATCAAAGTGATGACTTAGAAGACAAATGGATTATAATCTCACGAGAAGATATGTAAAAGTAGCCTTAAAATATTTTCCTGTTTCCTATAGATACATTATAATTCATGAAGTATTATATAAAAGTAACCTTAATTTTACTTCCAGGTACCAATAGCTGTCCGACAGCATTACCTTGATCCTCCCGACTTACTACCACGACATGGTCCTCCTCAGTATCTACTTCCTCCAGTTGATTTGGAAGAAGAGTCCTGCAATGTTAGTACAATAAGTACTTCTGTTGTGAACTCCCACAGAACAACATTAACATCGTCAGCAGTGACCACCGGTACCTCTTCTTGTTCCTCAACCAAATCTTCTGTTCAAGAAGACTGTAGAAACGTAGAAGTCAAGGAGGAATCTATAGCGGATGTGGAAGATGCATCTTACTTGAAGGGAAGCGAAGATTCAGATGGCAGAATTGAGGAAAAAAGAAAGGAAGCAGTTAGAAGAATAGCTACAAAAGAAGAAAAGGATTTGGTATGTATAGAGTGTCTTGAAAGTAAAAAAGCTTATATGTTAATTATAGAGCTTATCAGTATTGCACTTGGCTCTTCCTTTTTGCATGCCATATATATAACGATATCTTTAACAAAATGATTAAAGTAGCAGGGCATAAAAACTCGGCTCATCCTCCCCTCCTCTACCAGTTGTGTTGTGAAAAAAGTAAAAAGACAAGGAGGGAGGGACTCCTGCCCTATGCTCCAATATACTTATTGTTTCTTACAACAAGTAGACTATGTGACGGAGAAAATCTTTTTCATAAAGTTGAGGTAAAGGAATTAATTATAACTCATCATTCTTGTATTGGAAGATGTAAATAATTGGATTTTGGCCAACCCACTTTACTAATCTTATTTTCTTGCAGAAAATGTCAGGCTGGTTAGGGTAACTTTGACAATCAGTGAAGTGACTTGTTCTTTGTTTTTTTTAATTATAAGTATTATATATCAGTTTCATTTTCCTTTAGAAAATACTTTATATATATATATATATATATATATATATATATATATATAAGTGAATAACTCATTAAAATTTATTTTATATCTATTTCTCTTCACATAGAAATAATTGAAATCATAGGTGTGTATGTGTATGGATCATGTTTTTAGAAAAAGTACTTTTTTAATATAAGTTTCATCTTCCTGTTTACAGTGGTTGGCTGGTTTATTGCGTTTCCAAGCCAGCATAATCAAGCACCTGGCCAATGAAAGTGTTCCAAGTCGAAGTGAGAAATCTAAGGATGTGAATGGACCTTCCTCATTAATAGGAAGTAGTTTAGACGCCTCTCCAACCTCAGAGAGACCAAGTTGTATGAATGGAGATCTTACTTCCTATGATATCAGTAGTAAACATAATCGATTCATGGACAGCAGAAGACCTTCAGCAAGTTTTCACAACAGCAGTTTTGCATCACCAACATACCTTCCTGCTAAAAAGGGCATTTTGAAGACTCATAAAGGAAAGTAAGTGATTTATATAATTTTTTCTAAAATGATACCATATCCTGCTAAAACCATCTGAGATGCTGCAACTGAATAGAAATGGAAGTCATGAGGGATTTATTATACCTTGCTCAGCATTACCCATTCTATCAGTGATTGGAGCAAGAAAGAAGATTTAGACTGGAAGAGGTGACCAGTCCTTTGCTTTTCTCTTCCTTTAAGTCAATTCTTACAACTTGCAGGGAATACTGGAGGAGAACTCTTTCTCGTTTGCCGCAAGGAATAACTTTTATAATTCCTTAATATTTATTTACATGTTATGTACTAAAAACTTTTTGAAGTCATGAAACTTTCTTTTTTGAATATTAGAAGATTTAATAATTTTTCATATTTTAATATCAGTCGTCTTTCCTTTTCCAGAAATATAAACAATACTGGAGTGAAAGCAACAAGACAGAGAAAGTTATCAGCATCAGAAATATTATCAGAAACCTTATCGTCTCTTGCTACTTCATTAAGAGAGTCCATGACTGGCAAACAAAGTATGTAGAATAGGCCTATGATGTGACCTAAATATAATTTTTACTTCCTGAATATGTTAATATTTTGAATTAGAGAGTAAAAGCAGTAGCATTTGCAACTTGAGGCGTCAGGTCGAGGTTTCGTGGTGCGCCACGGTCTGAGGTTAGCAAGGGCATGCACTCAGGGTAATGATCACACCTGCCAACACCAAAGTCCTTTGCAAGAAGGTACCATCTTAGCTCATAGTAGAAAGAGAGGTTGTGACGTAAAACCAATCACATCACATATGAACTAGAGATAGGGTAAGGTGATAAGAGGTATGGGATGTGTGATGCCATGTCCTTGATATCCAAGAGAGTTGAACGTTTAAGTCTCTAAAGGAGTGTTTCTCAACCGGTGCACCCTCAAAGGTAGCTAGATGCACCTCAAGTTAATGAAAGAGTAATTTATGATTTTTTTTTATATGAAAAAATCTGTATTTTGAAAATAAACTACGGATAGGCACGTGGCTCCCATTTCTGAGTCAAGTCTTTGTCATTTGCTATTTTAAAGTGGATGCTCATTTCCTTAATCTTTAAAAAGGAATGGATAATTCTTTCCCTTTTCCTTTCCTCGAGGGATTTAAATCACAGTCA
>JAXCGZ010006351.1:22500-30000 GCA_037179515.1 Halocaridina rubra | reverse complement strand
AGAAGAAGAAGAAGAAAGAAAGAAAGTAGATGAGGAAGAAGGCTAATTCCAGTAAATGCGTAGTACTTTACTGGAATACGAAAAACATGCAATAAACAAAAGTGATAAAGAGTATAAAGGCTGTGATAATCAAGTGAATACACAGGACTTTTTTCTCTCAGTTTGATCTTGCTCTTCTTTCTCAATACATCTTTCTCTTACAGCTCTCTTCGATAGCTCTTAATAGATCTCCTCCACTTAGTCCGGTCATATGCATTGTCCTTTTGAGAACTGTTTTATTCTGGAATCCTTCCGTAGGCAGTCTCTCCTCTCCCCTTGCTCCGGACGAACAACACCATTTCTCAATTGAGTGAATTGAAGTCCTCGTGGAATCTTACTAAATCCAGGGGGATCCAGTCCAGAGCAGTCCCATTTTGCAGGACTAAAGCAACGATACGAAACTCTTTGGTTCGAACTATCATTTTAATCCCTGCAAGATAATTCCAGCATGTTCCTGTATTCGTAACACTTTCCAATTGTTAGTTTAACTATGTTTATTGGATATATATATATATATATATATATATATATATATATATATATATATATATATATATATATATATATATATATATATATATATATATATATATCCCTTACTCGCGTAAAGGCAAAAGATGGAAGATGTTTTCATAAAAAGTCATTATTTTACTATTTTCTTGTAGAGTAGGCTAATGCCGTGATGCAGATATAATTCTGCATGTGGATATTTTTTATAGTTTATGCTTCATAATTTGAGCAGTTTTTTCTTCATTAGTGCACTGAAGTCTGTGTCATATCCTGAACTTGATCATATGCAGAAACTCTTGTGTAATAAACTTCTAAGAGATGTTGACAGACTTACGATGTTGCAGGAAAATGTTATTTTTATTCTGTTCATTTCACCGTTGAGTCGTCGTCCTCTCTCTCTCTCTCTCTCTCTCTCTCTCTCTCTCTATATATATATATATATATATATATATATATATATATATATATATATATATATATATATATATATATATATATATATATATATATATATATATATATAATATATATATATATATATATATATATATATATATATATATATATATATATATATATATATATATATATATATATATATATATATATATATATATATATATATATATATATATATATATATGAATCATTCTTTACCCCAACCGGGTCTTGAACTTAGGACTTATAATTACTAAGTCAAGGCGCTACCAACTACACACCACAGAAGGTTAAAAAGAATCCAACCTCATAGCTTACATCTGCTATACTTAGGAATGAACGTATTCTATCTGCATGCCACTATGTTCATATTACAGATTCCCCAACCTCACTCGTGGCTTCAATTTTGCATTTAATTCAATTCCCAATCTCATTCGGGCCATGCAATAACCAAATAAGTACATTACATATGTGAAAACATGAATCATTTTTTACCCCGACCGGGACTTGAACCTAGGACTTATAATTACTAAGTCAAGGCGCTACCAACTACACACCACTGAAGGTTAAAAGAAATCCAACCTTATAGCTTATATCTGCTATACTTAGAAATGAACGCATTCTATCTGAATGCCACTATGTTCATATTACAGATTCCCCAACCTCACTCGTGGCTTCATTTTTGCATTTAATTCAATTTCCAATCTCATTCGGGTCATACAATAACCAAATAAGCACATTACATATATGAAAACATGAATCATTCTTTACCCCGACCGGGACTTGAACCTAGGACTTATAATTACTAAGTCAAGGCGCTACCAACTACACACCACAGAGGGTTAAAAGGAATCCAACCTTATAGCTTATATCTGCTATACATAGGAATGAACGCATGCTATTTGAATGCCACTATGTTCATATTACAGATTCCCCAACCTCACTCGTGGCTTCAATTTTGCATTTAATTCAATTCCCAATCTCATTCGGGCCATGCAATAACCAAATAAGTACATTACATATGTGAAAACATGAATCATTTTTTACCCCGACCGGGACTTGAACCTAGGACTTATAATTACTAAGTCAAGGCGCTACCAACTACACACCACTGAAGGTTAAAAGAAATCCAACCTTATAGCTTATATCTGCTATACTTAGAAATGAACGCATTCTATTTGAATGCCACTATGTTCATATTACAGATTCCCCAACCTCACTCGTGGCTTCATTTTTGCATTTAATTCAATTTCCAATCTCATTCGGGTCATACAATAACCAAATAAGCACATTACATATATGAAAACATGAATCATTCTTTACCCCGACCGGGACTTGAACCTAGGACTTATAATTACTAAGTCAAGGCGCTACCAACTACACACCACAGAGGGTTAAAAGGAATCCAACCTTATAGCTTATATCTGCTATACATAGGAATGAACGCATGCTATTTGAATGCCACTATGTTCATATTACAGATTCCCCAACCTCACTCGTGGCTTCATTTTTGCATTTAATTCAATTCCCAATCTTATTCGGGCTATACAATAACCAAATAAGCACAGTACATATGTGAAAACATGAATCATTCCTTACCCCAACCGGGACTTGAACCTAAGACTTATAATTACTAAGTCAAGAGCCTTGACTTAGTATTTATAAGTCCTAGGTTCAAGTCCCGGTCGGGGTAAAGAATGATTCATGTTTTCACATATGTAATGTGCTTATTTGGTTAGTGTATGGTCCGAATGAGATTGGTAAATGAATTAAATGCAAAAAATTAAGCCACGAATGAGGTTGGGGAATGTGTAATATGAACATAGTGGCATTCAGATAGAATGCGTTCATTCCTAAGTATAGCAGATATAAGCTATAAGGTTGGAGTCCATTTAACCTTCTGTGGTGTGTAGTTATTAGTGCCTTGACTTAGTTATTATAAATCCTAGGTTCAAATCCCGGTCGGGGTAAAAAATGATTCATGTTTTCACATATGTAATGTGCTTATTTGGTTTTATATATATATATATATATATATATATATATATATATATATATATATATATATATATATATATATATATATAAAGAGGGTTGCTGTTTTCAAGTAGCCTCGTGGAGATCATAGTTTGTTTTGGCTCAAAGTTATAAGGCCAGATGTCTTTCCTGATACCAACACTCTCCACTGATACGGGCTACGGACTGACAGAGTTAAGTTGACTTTATTCTCCAGAGCTGGAATTCTCTCTCTCTATCTGTGTATATATATATATATATATATATATATATATATATATATATATATATATATATATATATATATATATATAGATATATATATATATATATATATATATATATATATATATATATATATATATATATATATATATATATATATATATATATATATATATATATATATATATATATATATATATATATATATATATATATATATATATATATATATTATTGCGATTAAAAGTAAGCTCATACGACATCCTATCAGGTAATTTAAAAAAATTGCCAATATTAATATTACTTCTACCTGACTGGCTCTTCATAGTGTAATATTTCCAATCTCGATACACGAGAGAGAGAGAGAGAGAGAGAGAGAGAGAGAGAGAGAGAGAGAGAGAGAGAGAGAGAGAGGAGAGAGAGAGAGAGAGAGAAAATGAAAAATCTTTTTTGGTGTAAATTTGAGAGTATATGAAAATGCTATATGAGATTAAATTTCTCGAAGTACAAATTACATCGTTATATAAAGAAGTTATTTCCGATACATGAAAAATCTTGAGTGATCATAAATATTATTATCTTCTAATTGGCTTTGGCAATATTATTAAAAATCAGATTATTATTCAAATATGTTTTCTTAATTATATACGTTCTCAATGCTTAGACAGACTTTATAATTCGGCAGCAGGCATGATTCATCTCCACTTCCAAATTCTCTATTTCAATTAGGAACACTCTCACGAAGCCTTCAATTGGAGCTAAGAATAATGAAAATTTATGACCCTGAAACTCAATGCATGAAAATGTCATTAAGGAATATTATTTCTTTCTTCGGCATCTCCCTTGAGGAGTCGCCAAGGCGGATTAATCGTCTTTCAATCGCCCTCGCCCCTCCGTTCTCCTCCCTGACACCACACTCCCTCATGTCCTCCTTTTCCACATCCATAAACCTCATCTATGGGCTCCCTCTCCTTTCTCCTGCCGGGCACCTCTATCATCATCAAGCTTCGCCCAACATAGCCCTCATGCCTCATCACCACATGCCCAAACCCTCTTAGCCTCGCCTCTCTAACCACGTTCTCACGCCGTCCTACCGTAGCTGTCTCTCCGTTGTACTCATTCTTTTTCCCGGGTATCCATTTCACGCCCAAAATAAACTGCAGCATCTTTAACTCTCTCACTTCCAACACTACCTCCTGTTTTTTGTCAGTGGTACTGTCTCCAACCCGTACAACATAGCTGTTCATACTAACTTCTGGTAAAATATACTTTTCACTCTTGCAGGTAACCCTTTGTCACACATCGCATTTGTAAAACTTTTCCACGCACTCCAACATGCCTGCACTCTATTCTTCACCTCTTTATCATACTCTCTGTTACTTTGAACAGGTGACCCCAAGTACTTAAACTCATTTATCCTCGACACCAGTATGCCTTGCAATCTTGCACCTCTTCCACCGTCCCTCTCATTCCCGCACATTCACTCTGCTTTGCTCCGACTGAATACTTCCATCCCTCAATGCCCGCCTAAATTTGTTCCCTACTCTCGCTACAGATCACAATGTCATCCGCAAACATTATAGTCGAAAGCAACTCCTGTCTGATCTTGTCCGTCAACTTGTCCAACACCACTAAGAGCATGAAAGGACTCAGGCTCGAACCCTGATGTAATCCTATCTCCCCTTTGAATCTATCTGTCAATCTTGTATCGTACCTCACCTCTGTCACACTGTCCTCATGCATATTCAGCACATTTCTCACATACTTCTGCTACTCCCGACCTCCTCAGGCAATACCATAACAACTCTCTCAGTACCCTGTCATACACCTCTAAATCCACAAACTGAATATTACTAATGATTATACATTAATTATTTGTTTACTTACACTTAAACGGTGTCATACTGGCAAAGAAATAAAGTAGAGAAATAAGAGGCTATTTACTTTTCATGATTCTCAAACATTAAGAAGGTGTTCTGGTCATAACTTTTCATACCTCCAGTGGTAACTTGCTGCCACCGCACATATGCAAAAGGATATTTGTTAACATACTGCATATTAATAGGGATAATACTACATTATAAATCTCGCTTTAAGACAGAGGTTCTTAACCTTTTTCAGTATATGCACCCCTTTCAAATCAGCAGTCAGTTCTCGCACCTCCCCGATTGCTGAAATAAAAAAAAATGCTAAAAATACAAAGTTGATGTGATGTGTATTAATAACAAAACCACGTTTTATTTTTATTTAATCTTCATTTATATAGCTTACATTAGGTTTATCTCTATCTCAAAACACAGCTGAAGCAAAAAGTTTTTTGTTTCGGAAAAATATAACGCGTATATAAAAATATATTTTGCTTTAATTATTCATAGGCATCCTCGTACCCCTTAGGAACCGGCCTCGCACCCCCTAGGGGTGCGAGCACCCCTGGTTAAGAATCACTGCTTTAAGATAATTCCAGAGGGGCGTAATTTGTCATTGGAAATATTTCATATACCGTTTAGAAAATTAATTTCTGCTGACATATATTTTGAAAGAAAGAATGAAAGAATGAAAGAAAGAGGAAAACAGAAAATAAAGAGCGAGAGAGAATTATATCAGAATATGTAATTGGCTATTGTGCACAAGATATAAAAAATAACTCTCTGAAATACAGAACCAGTGGCTTTCAAAGAGATAAAAATAACTCCACTTCCCCACCCCCCCATCTACAGATAATTTTAAGGTAATCTGTATGTTGACATAGCCATGAAATTAAAAGTAAAATGGACGGAAAGATTCAGAAGAGTGGTTTATATAAAGAAAATAAAAAAAAACTAGAATAAACAAATATAAAAAAAAAGAATTCGAAGAGAGGAAAAACGGAATAAATGGGACTTGAAGGGAAATAAATAAAATGTATTTTATTTCGATTTTCAAAAACTCAAGGGAAGACATTATCTCACAGCAAAAAAAGACATTGTTATAGGAGGAAATGAGGAAAGTAGCAAATAAAAGAGAAAGATTTAAAAAAAAAGATATGATAAATGTCAGAAAGGTTCTTCATCTACAGTCATTCTTCAAGAAATATTCGTTTCAAGAGATTCATAATCCAGAACTGCTACCCCCACGGCCTACTCTTCGCATCCTGAGACCAAGAAAGGTGGGATCAACAGGAAAAATACACCTTAAGTTTTTGCTACAACAGCAATTAAAGTATTACAGCCTTACAACAGCCACCCTCCTATTTTCTACTCCTGTTGAACTATTTACAATTCTACATTGCTTCTCCAGCTGGAAGTTTTAAGGTACGTTTTCTTCATTTGATCTCATATATTTTGCCTACAATGAAGACAGTACTAATATATATATATATATATATATATATATATATATATATATATATATATATATATATATATATATATATATATATATATATATATATATATATATATATATATATATATATATATATATATATATATATATATATATATATATATATATATATATTCGAGTTTTATTTTACTGATGTTATTGAAAAAGTTAATAATTCTGCATTTGTGGCTAATCAATGTGTGTTTTTCTAATGATCAAGGTAGATTAGTGCAATATCTTATTACAGTAATATTTCTTTACGCCAACACAGATTAGATATATCTCTTATTTTCGCAATGCACATTCATATGATTGAAGACATTATTATCATTAATATTATTATTATTATTATTATTATTATTATTATTATTATTATTATTATTATTATTATTACTATTATTATTATTATTACTATTATTATTAGATACTGGATGTTGCAAACTATTAACTCCTCATATATGTCAAGAAAAAAGGACGCTTGGCCTAATGATGCATCATTAATTCTTAGATGGTCAAAACCGCAGGAAAACAATGACTTTTCCCTATTAGGAATGGTCTCACTATAAACTGTGTACTCATGTAAATTACTGTGAAGGCAGTGATAACTGGAAAACAGTCAACATAAACTGACCAATTCCACTGATCTAAGTTTTATGCAAGCAGGAGATCCATTCTTCCTATTCTTCTTATTCATTTTCCATAGTCATTCTATAAATAAAATAAGAATGTTCACATCTGATCCCTTGAGGAAAATTAATCAACCTTGTCATGCTCTCAAAATAAACTATTAATAAATTCAATTATTCTCTGAAAAGAAGCTGATACATTAAGTGAATCAATGGTAATCAGTAAAGCTAATTGAGTACCAGAGATTAAAATACTACTCTTAATTATAATCTTAAACATGAG